>QOKR01000860.1:0-20412 GCA_016880985.1 Phytophthora idaei
TGTGGTGCAAGCCAACGCAGGGAAACCCTTGCTGTCCAGACAACGTGGAATCAATTGGCTCCTTCGAACGATCGAGGTGATCTACAACGCGCTCGCAGACTGCTTACTGCTGAAAATAGGAAGCGAATAGGCGACAACTTGCTAGCCTACAGTTGACAACCTAACTCCACCAACATGTTAGCTAAAATTGCACAAACAGGAATGCTTGCAGTACAGTTAGTGTTCGTGCGAACACCAGTAAATGTAGGATCCGATCAATGACTATGGTAGACAAGCCAGGCGGACCCGGATCACCACGAATTCGTTTGTATTAATAATACAAGGTGTGGTGACCCGACTCGGGTCACTTTTAGGATGCAAATAAGTGGACGAGTCTCGAGATGTTAGAAAGACTACAGAAAGTCATTCCCTACCAATATCCAGAGCTGATTCTTTATTTTACACTTACTAAGTAGGGTAAATAAAATATACTTAAAGAATTCGACGTTATGACGAAAGATCGTGCCAGCATGCAATTCTGCAAACATGCTTTTACATGTACACAGGTACAGAGGAATAACTCAATACATTTTAATCAGTGTATCTTCATTTTGTTTGGAAATGCAATGCCTCAACACTGTTTTGCATGGCCAGTAATTTCCAGTTTGACTGTATCATCTTCTTCTCTTGATCTTGGAAGTTAATTCATCCTGCCATTTCGTTGCGATTTTTGCCGTTTCAGGCACGTTTTTCGCTTTCTCTAGCATAGCAGACAGGTCCTTGACACTGTAGAAACTCGTGATCGTGCTCATCATCGGGGGTACTTTCTCAGGCTTTTGCGATCTCAACTTGATCCTGTAGCTCTCCCACATCCTCAAGTTCGGGTTGGTCAGAAGGCTATCCAGTCCTTGATTCAGTTGTAATATCTCGAAAACTTTGTCGGGAGATGTTCTCGTTTCCAACCACTGTTTCACCATTCTGGTCTCCAATCTCATAGGAAGATCTCCCAAAATATCTATCCTTCGCTGTCCATGCCTGAAGATCTCCAAGAGCCTGCCGTAACCATAGCCTTGCTTACTCACCAATACTTCAAGCATAACATCTTCAGGGTTCCGGATATATCCTTTACTGATATGGGCATACCAAGTATTCAACTGCGGGGTCGCAAAAAGGTCAATTCCAGCTTGGTCAAGCTTTAGAATCTTGAAAACATCACCTGCTGATTCCGCATTGTCATCCCACTTCCCCAAAAGTTCCGTCTGCAATCTTGATGCGAATATTTCCGTAGTTGGGGCTTTCATTCCCAGTTCTATCATCTTTGCCACGCCGTTGTCAGAGTATGTTTTGCTGAACATGTCAAGCATTGTCATATGCATCGCGGAGTTTTGTTTGTTGGACAGGTCAATGTAGGCGGCAAATAGATTGAGCGTTGGGTTGCTGATTTCTTTGTTCAGCGGCGGAGTCGTGAAAATCTTGTACCCCGTCTTGTCAAGCGTTAGCAGCGTGAAAATCTCTTCAGCAGATTTCCCAGACGTGACCCAACTACTCGCAAGCTCCGTACGCAGTCTCGACGTAAATGTCATAATAGTTGCGTCTTTCGTTCCCAATTCTAGTAGTTTGATCACAGCATCGTCTCCGTACGTCTTCGTGAACATGTCAAGGATTGACACCTTCTTCGTGGGGTTTTGCTTGTTGAACAGGTCGACATAGGCTGCGTAAAGATGGAGCTTGGGGTTGGTGAGAACCTTGTCTAGCCCGACGTCAAGCTTCAGTTTCTTGAATACATAATCCGAGGTCTTCTGCTTGTACATCCACTTCTTGACCCTGACGTTGTCGGCCAGATTGAGCTTCTTCGCCCCTGCAACTTTAGGTGACTACAACCACTCGGCAAACTTTGAAGCGGTGGGGGCGCTTACTGCTCTCTCTTCTTTGTCCTGCGTTCTGTAGCTTCGTAGCATCCTCGCGGCAGGAGAATCGTGGTAGCTGCCACTTGGAGAATCGACCAGGAAGCCGGACGAGATAACATTTGCGTCAGCAGTCGTCGATACAGCAGAAATGCGTGCAAAGAGGGTCACAGTAGCCAGCAATACCACGTAGAATCGCATGCTTAGCGTTGGGCGGCAAATTGAGAAATAAGCAGCGAACAACATTTCCATTCACAATCATCACAATCCCATCCTGACCGAAATACAGTTCCATCTGAAACGTCTGGGATTTGTTTGTTGACGGGTTGCCCGCCCACGTGGGTGACTTATCTCGGCGACCCGGTAGTCAAAATATTAACATTTTGACTAAATAAACTACCTTGATCACTAAAATACCCACTCCTGCGTCGCCTTGTGCCAGCGGTAGAACTACTCGATGCCCTCCTCGTATAACATTTTGTAACTCTGGATGCAGCACGTACCTCCCATGTATGCGCGTAAGCCAGCATCGGCGTGATAACGAGCACCATTACCTCGATCCTGTTTGTGGGCTGAGCCACGAGAAGGTCAGGTAGCTGGGAATCAGCCTGTATCGGGATGTGCCTACAACCACATCAACCTGAGCAGCTGTCTCGACAGTTAACTACGACAATGCCTCAACTTTGAAGCGTGCAGCCATGACCAGAGCCTTGTCCACTGTGCGATTGGCAATACCTACACCCAACTGACGCATCACGTACGAGGGATGCCATGGAAATGCCACCAACGCCAACCACAATTGCTTTCAAGTCATGCAGGTTTCTTACGCAAGTGTGGCCAACCGCTTGCTAATGCGATGCAGGATGTCCAGCCAATCCGTGTTGTCGCCCTTCCAGTACAGCGCACCGTTGCGGTCTCGACGCATGATCGCGTACACTGAGCCGATGGTCATGCTACCACTAATTTTATAAAGGCTGACGTGCCCTTTTCAGATTAAAATCCTCAGCCTCGATTATCAGTCTATATGTTTATGAATTACATGTTGACTACCGGGTCACCGAGATATCTACTCCCTTTGTTGACGTGCGAGGTACTTCAGTTATTGTAAAATAATCACCACCCGTTTTGTCCTACTGTACATAATACATTATTATAATACTACTCTGTTCCAAACTAATGTCATGTTCAACTATTTCGCAGTTTACAAATCCAGATAAAGTATTTTGACACTTACTTTTACTATGGGTGGATGTCAAATCGTGCGTATCTGGACAGAAATAGATTCTTAGGAGCAGAAAACGGAACCTTTGAGTGACCCCTTCTGTCCTAACTTAGGAGGCTCCACGCCTAAGCGAAGTTTTCTCCTATGCGAATTCCGATTATGACCAATGGCAGCGCTTTTTTTAAACATATGGTTGCAAGCAAATGTTATTTCCGCGAGCTAACTATGGGTTGCAGTCACACAGGGCATTGATAAAACGCAACAGGAAGAGCGACAGCCGACAAAATGCCAAAGCTGTCCGACCGCAATGCTGTCGATAGCTCTCACAAGCGGATCATCCCGGAATTTATGGACGGAGAGCATACCAGGAACGGGACATTCATCCCCTGACAACTGGATCAGGTAGATTAATCGATAGTGACGGTGAATATCCCACTAGCCCAGACGGCAACTCTCCTACCTATTGTACTGGCGAGATGAAATGATACACCAACTTTGGATGAATCCAGTGGGTAAATTTTCAAAAGAAAGACAGCGTTAGAAAGCTCTGTATTTTGCTCATTAAAGTAAGGCTTTCCACTGCGTTTATATCGCGTTCAGTGAAAAAGTATATTTAAACCAAAAACTTGCCTTCCACATAGGCCCAAAACAGTAGAGGCTATGCACCACCCAGTTGGACCTTTACGGTAAAATACCCAACCTTCACAATTGAATACGAAACCGATAGTGAATAACCTCTAACATTGTATTCTTATAAGGCAATCTCGAACTCCGCGAACTGAGCGCTGGTGTCCATCTCGCCCATGATGTTACTGCAATGGACCTTGTCGGAGGCTTCGCCGGCAAGATCCTGCAGCTCTTCCATAGTAGGCGCTGGAGCTATCTCCGATGGGGGCTGCTGTTCAACGTACGCACCCCTGCAACGTGATTTACGTTGCAGTAACTTTCGTCCAAATACACCTGTTAACTTTCGTCCAAATACACGTTAACTTTGGATTGCCAGCTTCTTTTCCAAGTATGCATTTCTAAATGCCACGTTTACCTTGGAGCCGGCCCTCGGGTCGCGCTTACAACCTCTGATGTAGGAAACATCCATTCGCACAAGTTCCTCTCGCATGGAATGGTCTCACCTTTCAGAGTTTTTAGCTCAGAACGGTTGGTTTACGTTATATATTACGGTCATTTATGATTTCCGTAATAAACTCGCGGTAATTTTCGACCTCCGACCTTGGTGGGCATCCGCGCTTCGCTGGGGGCACCGCAAATGCTTCCTCGCCGTGTACGTTGTAGGCAGCCAACACACGCGCAACCATGCTCTCCGAAACCGCCAAAGACTTGGCAACGCGCTCGCGCACAGCTCGTCCCAGGGGATCCAGCCGTTGCTGTGCCTCGGCCAAAAAATACTTATGCGTATGCACAATGAGCACCTTCTCCTGGGGTGTTCGATAGACCATAGCGGATAAGGAAATGAAAGCAACCCGCCTGCGATGAGAAATATACGATCGGAGAGCCAACCATTGCTATGCTGGTCTTGCTGTCGGCGTGGGTTCATTTTTGGTAACGTTACACTCCTTAATGTGAAGTTGGTGTATCATTTCATCTCGCCAGTACAATAGTGAACGGCACGCGCGGCATGGCGAATTCAACCTTTATTGTAGTACTTCAAAGTAAAAGCTGAATTCGCCAATGCCAAATACCTCGAAGTATTAAAATAATATACTGAACTAATAGTACTTCGAAGTGCTTAGAAGGACAGCGCCCGTTTTATAGTTCCTTCAGGAGGTATGTACCGTACTGTAAGGAGTCATGAGAACTCATTTTTTCAGATACCTAATTGCCATCCTCTACTTCCACAAGTCGTCTCAAATTCCTGCAGCCATGGCTTTGACAACACCAACACGACACTACGCTTTGCTGATGTCCGAGCTTGCCCTTTGTTGCATGTACTATTAATACCATGCGTCTACCTCGACGCATGAGACGACATTACGTAGACGGCAAGAGTCCGCAACAACTGTGGAGGCTAATGTGTCATCAAGAATGCCATTTACAGAAAGTGTGTCGGCCCGTAAGGACCTCTTGGTTTTCACGTATCTAGATAGAGTTTCCAGCAATTGCTGGCTGCAACCAAAAGCAAGGTCTTCACTGTTGCACGAGCGACTGGCCCCAACCCTTTGTCGATCTGCCGCACATTCAACATTTCCGAGTGTAACAACGTGAACTTCGACAAGAAGTCCAAGCTCGGTCTCACTACGTGGCTGCTCTTGGTGTTCGGTGGGCTGACCGGGAAGTACAGGCTCGGCAGGCCGGACGTTTAAATAGGTACTTCAAGTACTGTATGTGAAAATTCGTGCTATATGAGAAAAAAACTGGTAAATAGTAAAGGTTGCTGCGCCACAAGAAAAAAATCTCGGTGCTGTAGCGTCAGGAGGGGACAAGCCACTAAAAGATATCGTGGGCAACTACGAGAACCTCGTACAAATCTACCTCAATCGCCGGATCTGGAAATTGCTCGCCTGTATCTGGAATGACAGATCCAGGTGGTAGGCCCAGCAGCTCGTGCGAGTCAAATTTCACCATCGTATGAGGTGCTTCCACCCGCACTGGGGCCAAGTCAGGCAATGGATCCGCTTCATTCGTTTGAGCATTCCGCTCCACCGTGTACAGTTTGTACTCCGCGTTCGCCAAACGATCTGTGACCACCACGCACAGAATGAACCGCACTCCGGGAATCTGGTCCACTGCTGAGCCTTCCAGTCGAGAAACCCCACATCAGTTCCCCAGCCTCGCTATTCGGCAATCTGGACCACGAGAGAACGCCAGGCCAGAAACTTGGGACCCCACGCGGCAAGCCAGACCCCGTTCGACTTTTAGGGCCATAGCTGCTGTCTGCCTGAAGATCTAGTAGTTCAGGATGGCCTGGAGTCCCCGGACGAGCCATACTTGCCCATGAACCTCTTAAAGGCTGGCTGGTTTCCGAAGCATATCTCAAATTCAACTTTGGAAGTTTCATGCACTAGCGACGGTAGTTCCATGATGTAGATCGTGCCTTCGACTCCAAGCACGTCGACTTGAGCACCTGGTTCTCACTCTCCAGCTCTCCATTGCTCCTTTGTTGCAGCACACACGGGAATGATGGGTGAGTCACGGTCACGGATCCGATCGACCGCGGTGATTTCTCGGTTGATCCAGGCAACAGCCATTTTGTCGCGTAGACTCTGGCCCAATGATAATAAACCGCAGCGTTTCCTGGAAAATAGGTAACTGGGCAAAAAACAGCGAATCAAATCTACGTATTGTTCTTATCCAGCCAATCAGCGAGCAGTTTTCAATTGGCATGAGCGTCAGCAATTGGAGCAGCAGTAGCAGCGACCAGGACGATGATTCGGCGTGGTCCCGCGCGCGGCTCGCAGAGGAAGGCGTGGCCTACCGCGTCGTGTACGTCCAGCCATCAACCGTGTGCCTCTCACCACATTTTTTAATTATCTCCTTGTGCTTCATTTTACGCTCAGAAACGTACTTGGCAGTGGCTTTGTCAACGACCGCGTCGACATCAAGAAACTCGCACTGCTCGTGCGCAATGCCGACTATGCACCTCGAGTAAGCGGCGGAATATCAGAGTTTATGGCTATTATTGTGGCTAAATTGCACGAATTGTTCCGGTGGCAGGGATTCAGCGCTGTGGTCATGCGCTTCCAGGCGCCTCGCGCGACGGTGCTCGTATACAGGAGTGGAAAGGTGCGTGTCCATAGCGAGGGGTTAACACAAAGTGCTGACTGGTTTGCAGTTTGTAGTGATCGGCGCCACAAGTGTAGCAGACGCCAAGCTGGCTGCAGAGAAGCTAGTCTCCATTCTGAAAGTAAGCTCGTGCCAAACTTTTTTTTCTTCTTCAAATGTCACCTTTCTGACATTGTTGTGATGCAGAAAATGTCGTTCCCGAGTGACTGCAGTCCGTTCACTATTCGTAACGTGGTGGGAGCGGCGGATGTTTGCTTTAGAATTCGTCTGGAAGGTCTGGCACGAGATCATCTGCGATTCAGCACGGTATGCTGATACTACGTAGTACTCTGACCCTGTGCTGTGTTGGACCCACTAATGAGAGTGCGCTTGGTTTCGAGACAGTACGAACCGGAGCTCTTTCCTGGGCTTATCTACCGCATGCTGCGCCCCAAGAGCACCTTATTAATCTTCATATCAGGCAAGATCGTTATCACTGGGTGCCAGGTGCGACTACAAAAAAGGTTTAACATGATGTTGCTGCATCACTAACAGAAGCTTGCTATGTTCCGACGTGGTAGTCTTCCGCGGACGGAGAACGAGCGCTTGGAACTATCTACCCTGTTCTACTACAATACCGTCTTCGCGACGACGGATCGGAAGAAGAGGACGACGAAGAAGATGACTCAATGGACGACGAGTGAAAATGGCTGGGTAGCACAATTCGCCCTTATTTAACGCGTTGCGAGCGAACAGTCCCAACTTTTACAATTTATCTGCTACGCTCACTTCCTACTTCAAGTACTCGCTGTCCAGCACCAAAGCATAGTTCAAGGATCGCTCTCCATGCCACGCGTATCGAGCTTCATCTCGCCTAGGTTGGGCTCACGCTAAATAGTTGTACATCTGGGCGTTGTTCGAGTCTCGCTCAAGATACTCCCTGTCGATGAGACTCTCGATACGACGCTTGATGTCGGCAGCCTTTGCGGGGAAACGAACCTGCGTGAAGATCTCCGTCATCAGCAGCGCGTGCGACAGCTTCTTGCGCGCCTTCATGATGCGCACGATAGCAGCATCCACCTGGTACTGACGGTCCCTGAACACACGCTCGTGCGTGTCTTCGTTCTCCTTCTTGGTCTCCTTCATCTGGATCGAGTTAATCTTGATGCGGATGAGCTGGTTCGTGAAGCTGGCGTTGAACACGAACGTGTCATCGTCGTTGATCTCTCTCCCCTTTGGTTCCTTTTGCAGCACACGCGTTTTACTACACGCCAGAGACTGCAACGTCCGTCGTAGCTCTCCATCTTCGATACGCGTCTGCTCCTTAATCTCCTTAAAGCCCAACGAATCCGCTCCATTGAAGCACAGCAACACCACAGTCTGGTAGAGCGACACCACAAGCTCCTTTTTCCCTGACGGGAACGTAGCCTTCACCACACACTGAGCCAGAGAGTGTTGCCACTGAAGCTGACGACCTTGATACTTGGACGAGTAGAACTTGTCGAAAATCTCCTTCAGAGGAACCAGCGCAGCCGGCAGATTGATCTCAACAGCAGCGTACGGTGGCCAGAATCCAGTCGTGAGAACCTGGACTTGCATGTCTGGGATGCCACGGTTTCCGTGCAGAGCCTCCAACGCGTTTCTACAGAAACAAAACAATTTAAATTAGCGTTCGTTTGTTGCAGTGATTCAAAAGGGAACTTACCTGCTAGCAGCGTGTTGCTGGAATTGCGTCATCACATTTTGAGAAAGATCGATGTCCTTGAACATACCCTCGAGCTGTGATTATCAACAGATTGAAGAGCTGTCAGTAACGGTTTACAGACCAGTAAACAGGATAGATATCTCACCTTGTTCGTAAAGGAACTGCCGCACTCGGTCTTCAACTTGGACAGCATGAGCTTCTCCAAGTCAAACGAAGCACTTTTGCCGACCAGCAAGCGCTTCGCAAGATCTTTCTTGTAGAAAGCCTCGAACACATCCTTGCCTTGAATGTACCGGAAGATGACCATCACGCGGTCCAAAAGACTCTCCACTTCCGCCTCCGAGCCGCCCTTGTTGCCCGTTCGAAGCTTCGAGTCCACAAACTTCGCCACGAGCTCAGCAGGACGGTTCGCTCGCACGTTGATCGCATTCTCCATCGCCGACTTCATGGCGAACGTAAAGTCCGAGTTCGACTGGAACGAGTCGCTCAGCACGGCGTCCAGATCAGCCTTGAGCTTGAGTATTTTCTCCACGAAAGTCTTCTCTTGCTGATCATCCATCACCAACTTGGACACGTTCTTCTGGATATAATTCGAGAACGCCGTCTTGAGGTCAATGATCGCGTCCACCCGGGCAAAGAGCGAGTACATCCGCTTCAAATCCTCGATTCTCCCTTCCTCCATCAACGTTTCAAACCCACGCTCCAACAGTGTAGCCACATGAGGCTTCAGCAGCTTGCTCTCGACCACCGAGACGAGCTGTTTCTTGGTCGACGCATCCAGATAGTGATTCACACGTTCAGTCTCCTCGTGCAGCCTCTTCTCTGCATGCATTAAGAACTGAGGCACGCTCACAGACTCCACCGTGGTGGCTCCTTCTTGCAGGTAAAATCTCTCTGAAGCCATCAAGAACGGCGTCTCGAAGTCTGCGTGGTACAAGTGCAAGGACAGCAGCATACGTAGCAGATTGTACAGGTAGCTGCGGTTGATGGCCTCGCCCTTCCGTTCGTGCTCCACGAGCTCCAGCAGCGCGTCGATGAGTTTAATCTCCAAGCTTCGACGCTGCACCAGATTGTCGCGCACCAAATTGAGGCCCATGTCCCAAATGGAGGCGATATGGGGCGTCTGCATCACGTACGTGCGGTCCAAGTAGAGGAAAATGGTTCGGATCACCAGCATATCCTCACAGTGGTCCTCCCAGAGTCTGTGTACTGCCTCCAGGAACAGATCCACGTCTCCTCCAGTGTATTGCCCAAGATCCTCTACCCTCTCTCGAATATGAAGGGAACACGTCTCCTCTAGTCTCGTATAGAGTCTTGGAGCCATCTTCCACGTGCACATGTCCTCCACGGAGCGGTAGAGTTCTTCTCTACTGAGTGTAGACATCTGTTTGGCGTGTACGGAGTGTACAGCGGCCTCCAGTTTGGTCCATGTATCTTCTTCAAAGGATTCGGGCAGCTTTGGAGTGACCTTGAAGGGCTTGATGGTCATTTTCTTCTTCTTGGTGCCAAGTTTGAGTCCTGAGCCGCTGTTACTGCGCTCTTGCTTGCGACTGAAGCCTGTGCGTCCATTAGTGGACGACGTGAAGCCGGTGGAAGCCATAGGATCCGGTTGCCTTCAAGAGACACAAAATTGCGGGTGTTAGAAGGGGGATTACGCAGCGGGAAGCGGGGTTTAGAACTGCAAGACGCAAAGGAAGAAGACGCAGCAAGAGATCCCGCGCAAGGAGCGCTGTAGATGGCGCAGGGAGCCGGCGAAGGACGCACCTGGACGAGCTTCGGCGATTGCTTCCCCTTTCTAAAGTGATGCGCTTGCTGATAAGGATTTTGGGTCTTCTAATAGGGTGTTCTACTGTATATTTACCGAATCAAATCTCTGATGAAAGATGTTTTGAATCAGATATCTGATTCTGTCAACTTGAACTACAACCGCAATCTAAATCGGCGGATATGGCGAGCGTCAGCGCCACTTTCGACAAGAGCGAGGCCTCTGTTGTGCGTCGCGTGACGTCTACTGGCCCTGGCAAGAGTGAGTGGCAATTTACGGAGAGCGGTCTGCGTTTCTCATCCCGCTTCGACGGTGGTAACATGGCTCAGGTGCACTTGAATCCGTCCGGGACGTTCGACGTCAAAGTCTCAGAAGACGCCGCAGCTTTTGGCATTTCCACGGGATATTCTACCTGGCTCTACTTCGAGGTAGAACGGGAAGTGGTTGAAGCTGATAAAGCTACCAAACAACCACACGATCTGCACTTGACGCTGGTAAATCTGAATCCACAGCGTGGACTGTTCAAAAATGGCTACACGATCATGTACAGCTCGGTTGAGGTGGTGGACGAGCCGGCGACGACTGTAACGTCCTCCTGTGTCTTCCAAGACGAGAAACAGTGGGCTCGGCTGCCTACACTGCTGAGTTTCGAGAAGTACACCGCCCCAGTGGAGGAATCGTCGGTTCACGGGGAGGAGGCACAGGGAGAGCACATTGATGTTGAAGAAGGTGTTAATGAGCCACAAGAGAATTTAGTTAAAGTATCATCGAAAGAGGCAGACGCGAAGAAGGAGGTGAAAATTCGACTGTCCTTCTCCTACAAATTCAAATTTTCTCGAGAACGGGTCCGATTCGCGTTCTGCTACCCGTACACATACACGAGGGTGCAAGAGGAGCTTGCAAGTTTGGATCGACAATTTGTGGAGCCAGAACAACGTGAGTTGGAGTCGTCGATCTCATCTACGAAGGAGGGGAAGACACCATTGAACATGTACTACCATCGTGAGCTCTTGACTCGCTCATTGGAAGGTTTACGTGTCGATCTGGTTACGATCTCGTCCTTTGACGGCATCACTTCAAGCCGAGGTCCTCCCTATCGGAAGTCTGAAGCATATCGAAATGATGAGTGTCTTCCACCCGAGAGTGCCTTGAGTTTCGATCCGAAGCAGAAGAAAATGGTCGTGATATCCGCACGTGTCCACCCTGCAGAGACACCAGCTAACTTCATGTTGGATGGCATGCTCCAGCTTCTTCTCCACCCAACCGACGAGAGCGCTATAGCACTGCGACGACACTTTGTCTTCAAAATCATCCCAATGCTGAATCCTGACGGTGTGTGTCAAGGTTTCTATCGTACAGACACTCGCGGTGTCAATTTGAATCGTGTGTATGAAGACCCACAGCCCGAGTTAGCTCCGACGGTATTTGCCCTGAAAAATCTGCTGCTTGAACTTGTTAACGACTATGGAGGGGCCGATTCTGTCTCGGCACAGGAGAATATGGTCTACCTGGACTTACACGCGCATGCAAATCGTCGTGGCTGCTTCATCTTTGGTAACAACCACCTCCCAGACATGCTCGACGTGAACAACGAAGCGATGGAGACGGCTATTGCTCGTCAAGTTCAGACGCAGCTGTACGCGCGTCTTGTAGGACTACACACGCCGTTTTTCGACTATATGGCCTGTTTGTTTGACAAGAACAACATGACGCGGCATGATCTCCGCGATAATAGCAATGCAACCACATCGCGTCAAGGATCAAGTCGCGTGGCTCTGTATCGCGCCACTGGACTCACATACGTCTACACGATTGAGTGCAACTACAACGAAGGTCGTCGTAACTTACGCACTTCCACTGTAATGCCATCAGCATCTACAGTGACCAGTACAGTGTCGTCTAAGCGGTGTTCTAGCTCGAAAAATCCGACGAAGAGCATTCAACCGGACAATCTGCGGATACCGCGTCGAACAGCTCCAACAAGCACTCGTCTGTATCTCAAGTACTCGCCTGGAGATTGGAAAGACGTTGGCATTGGTGCGCTCATTGCGCTCTTGGACTTGTTTGAGCTGCCTGGAGCTGGACAGCGAATAGATGATTCTTCGTTTCGGTCTCGCGACGCGATCATGAAGAATATTTTAGCAGAAATCAAGGCGACAACTCCAGCAACTTCCATCAAGATTAACAGGCAGAAAACCCGGCAGGTTGTCAAGCAGCAAGCCAAGGTCAAAGCGTAGATGTTTTGGGATAAAGAATCGTAAGGCATCCGTCCTGTCCCAGCTGGACCTGGCCATAGACCCATTTCCCAACCCAGAGGTGATAACATGGCTGTTGCACGGATCAACCGAGCGATCGCCGCGGTCGATCGGAGCCACGGACGTGACTCGCCCATCATTCCCGTTTGTACTGCAACAAAGGAGGAGTGGAGCGCTTTTACACGGATAGCGAGGACCAGGTGCTCAAGTCGATGTTCTTGGAGTGGCCCGAGGGCACAATCTACATCGTGGAACTAGGGTCACTAGAACACCAAATCTTCACTCGTAGATCTGAGTGGGTTTTCACAAAGCAGCCAGCTTTCCATACCTTCATGGCGATGTATGGCTCGTCGGGAATTATAGGTGATCCCGAACTGCCGAACCTTCAAGCAGACAATAGCTACGGTTCTAAACGTCAAACGAGGTCTCCCTTGCCAAATGGAGTCTCAGACTTTCCGCCCTTGCGTTCTCTCGTGGTTCAGATTGGACACTGGCGAGGCTGGGGAACTGGTGTGGGGTTTCTCGACTGGAAGGCGCAGCAGTGGACCAGGATCCCTGGATTGCGGTTCATCCTGTGCGTGGTGGTCACGGATCGTTTGGCGAGCGCGGAGTACAAACTGTACACGGTGGAGCGGAATGCTCAAACGAATGAAGCGGATCCATTGCCTGACTTGGCCCCAGTGCGGGTGGAAGTACCTCATGCGATGGTGAAGTTTGACTCGCGCGAGCTGATGGGCCTACCTCCTGGAGCTGTTATTCCATAAGATAATGATACAAGCGAGCAATTTCCAGATCCAACGATTGGCGTTGATCTGTATGAGGTTCTCGTAGCTGCCCGACCAACGTTTAACTGTCTACAAGTGCACCACTGTGCAGCATAACCCCTCCCGACACCACAACGCCGAGATATTTTTTTTCTTCCAATTTGCAAAAAAAATTCTATTTCAAAAGAACCTCTTGTTGTGTTTGGTGTTGCTTGCTTGCATTTTCTTCTGGTAAAACTCTGCCAATCGACTCACAACTTGCGCGTTGCAATCGCTCAAAAATACCGTTTTTGTTGCCTGCAGTCGTAACGATAGAACACCCATGGAACCTTATAAATTATTCATTTTGTGAGGGATTAACGCTACTTCATTAGATACACCATATTTAAAAAACCTTAGAATAATTAATAACGTTTTCATTGCCAGTGCAGGAAGGTGCTCTATCATTACGACTTTTGCGGTACTCTTTTCGCTAGGTGCAGCGATGCTTTTCATGGATAAAGCCGACCAAGCGACACTGTAAAACTGCAATTATCTGTCTTCTTTAGGAAAACAACAACAACAAATTAAATAGGAGGCCTTCTTCATCACACCACTGTAAATAGTTTCTTTAGCGCCGTTACGCTTATCTGTCTCTTCTGCTATGAGCGATGCAACGTGCTTATGAGTTTCGCCTCCCCAGATATTAATAGACACAATCCCCGTTCGAGTTGCTGCACCGCATCATGCGGTCTTGGTGCCCAGCTCTCTCCTTTCAAGTTACAAGCAGCACTAATTGTGGCTTTCGCCCACTTGGCTGTCGTAATAGAGGAATGCACTGTTAGTACGAACGCCCCTGCTCCCATTGCAGCATGGCTAATAACTTCAGTTTGTCCATTCTGACATATCAAATGGCAATGCTTGTACATCATGCTATAGCACAAACCTTCCTCAGCACACCCAGCAGCTCCCTCAGTTGCTCAGTCACGTGGTGGCAGGATCTCAAATAACTTGCGCCAGCGAATTTCCTGGATTGCTGGACTGTGGATAGAAGGATAGAATCGAAGCTCTTTTAATGGAGAGCGAAGGACTTTCGACTGTAGAAGTAGGATCACGGGTGCTCTGCGACACGGAGGTGGTGCGCAAGCTGAAGATCCGGATCATGTGAAGGCAGATGTCAGCAACCAGCGCTTCAAGCTGGCCGTAACGGTTTCCAGCAGCGATAGACAGACAGATGATGTGAGATGAAGCGTCGGGAACCTTGAATTGCGCTTGAGAGCATGCCGCACACCAATATTTTGAGTAATTACAAGAGAGCTCTTTGTGGAGCTTTCGACAAAATCTTGTCACGATAGCATGAAAAGGTGATCACGGTATTGTCAATACCGCACTGAATTATCGGTCCGTCTCACCGGAAGTCAAGACGAGCCTGGTCACCGCTGGTACACCCATGACGAGCTTCAACATCATTTCTTAGATGGTTTTCCATTGTCCAGCACCCCAAAGCTCGAGGATCTTGACGTGAAAATACGAGAAGCCAGCCGGCTGACTATTATATTGGTGGCGACTTGTCCATCTGGACGCGTGTAGGGCACATGTGCGACTCATACCATGTGTAAAGAGCGTGGATAAATGGCAGCGAGGGGATCACAAGAGCCAGCAAGGCTTGCGCTCCTCTTCCGTCGCATTTCTTGTGCGGATTTCAAGCGCCGGCTCGAGTCAGAGAGAGGCGTTCGAAGACGTTGGCAGATTTGCACTCAATCTCGTCGCTACACTCACGTCCAGCTCTTTGAGATCTCGGCACTTTCGGATTTTGCGTGACGGTGGCAAGGCACTACGTTGATCCCTGGTCGTTTGGCACAGCGGGACAGTAGCTCCTCAGTGTCGAAACCATGGCCGAAATCAACAAACGCCAGCTCAACATCTCCACGCGCGAGAAAGAGTAAGTAGTTCTTGTCTTTGTGCTGCCATCCTTGATGGACTCTCATGAATATGATGTGCTGTCTTCATTCGCTAGCATCGCCGTGGTCCCGTTGAATGATGAGGGCTATAGCGAGATGCCCAGCCCTCCGAATGTACGACTTCGCACGGGCACCATCGGCAGTGAGGACTTTAACGACAACGGTGCCAATCTACGTATCGACATGGACAAGGACCAAAAGAAGTCGATCAAGTCGGACATGTTCTCTTGTACGTTCTCTTTGTCATCCCTACGAATCTACGCACTTGCTGACTAAAAGTTGTGCGTCACTACTACAGCTGAGTTCCGTTTCAATGCCGAGCTGTCGCTTCGCGTTGCCTGCGGTGTGATCATTGCCTCGTTCATCCAAACACGTGATCCGAATTACAACCCGTCGATTGAACACGACAAGAAGTGGTTCTTCTTCCCTGACTGGTACTACCTGGGCGGTCTCAGCTACTGTGCTGTGGCTGTAATCTTCTCCGCTGGAAAGAACGTCGGCGCGACGCTGACTCAGGTTTGCCAAGCATTTTACGGCGTCGGCATGGCGCTGGTGTACAACCTTCTGCTCTTCTTGTTCGTTGATGTGCACACTTTTGATGGCTCGTACGACGGCTACATCAACATATCAAAAACCGTGTCCTTCGGAGGGTCCCAGTACTATGTCAACTCGCACAACTTCTATGCCGTACTGCCATGGATGGTGATCTTTACCGTCACTATTCTACTGCTGCCACTGGAGAGCAACACCAAGAAATTCGCATTGGCCAACAATCTCTACTTCAGTAAGTTATCGGTTTATTTTTCTTACTATTTCTAAAGACGTTTCTAACGTGTTGAATTGGTAATTTACAGCACTGACAATTATTAACCCCACGGATCCGCTGGACTCGAGCAAGTTGAAGGAAACGGGTGATAATTACTTCGAGACCAGCAACATTCTGAACAACCTTGCGATGTATTTTCTCGTGGGTTTTGTCGGAACGCTGATTTCTCTGCTGATTATGTTTATCCCGTACCCAATTTTGTAAGTATCTGTGATTTCCCGTTGATTGAATAGTATCTAACCTTTTGTGTGCAATTCGACAGTGCTATCGCCAAGCTGCGCGAGGAAACAAATAAGGCATCGGGAGATGTGCTGGACCTGCTGAATGTCATTGTGGACTCGTACTGCTTCAAGAACAAGAATGTGGATCACATGAATTTCCTGAAACTAAAACTTCAGCGCAAATTTGACGCAGCGGCCGCGCGTCACCGCCGGATGAGCGCTTTACTGGAGAACGTGTGGTGGGAGCAGCTCTTTGGCTTCCATCTCTTTTTCAAGTTCAACCGCTCGATGGCCAAGGGATATGTGCGACTTATTGGTTCGCTGATTGCAGATCTCCGATCACTGAACAACGCCATGCAGCTCGAGCAGTACGACCAGTTGCATTTCATGTACATGAAGGTCCTCCAGCGTGAGATATACGTCATTCAAATGCGATCCGGCGACCTGCTTCACGAAATTTCGGGAGAAATTCACGCTTCATCTGAACGTAAGTACTGTTTTCTAAGAACGGATGTTAGTATTTGTGGATTCT
The DNA here is from genome assembly GCA_016880985.1 of Phytophthora idaei. NCBI lineage: Eukaryota > Oomycota > Peronosporomycetes > Peronosporales > Peronosporaceae > Phytophthora > Phytophthora idaei. Next base: position 16,831 of record QOKR01000860.1, read on the forward strand.
AACTTATTATTTTTGCTGCACAGAGCTCAATCTTCAGGCAATTGAAACATTGAAGAGACAGATGGAAAGCACACTGCGTCACTACCGAGAAGCTCAGATCCGTTTGCTACAATCGCACAAGGTCAAGCCGAAAGACGTCGAAGGCAACGTCCCACTAAACCTGTTCCTGTTTTCGCTCAACTCGTTCTGCAGCACTTTGATCGAGTACCAAGACACGCACAACAACAAGGATTTCCACGGTGGTCGCCGTGCGCGTTCGTTTGTTGCACAGGCGATCAAGAGCTTCTTCGTGGGGCATCGGTACACACGAGCTCGAATTCTAGAAGCTGCCCGAGTATCAGTCGCCATCATCATGGGTACCTTCCTGGCTGTGTACATCTACGGCTTCAGTTCCATCACTCCGAGTGCTGTTGCATACGTTATGGGCAACCACATTGGCGGTTCGTTCAGCGTCACAGTGAATCGTGTGGGTGGCGTCGTGGCTGGAAGTGTGGTTCCTTCGGTTTTTCAGTTTTTCATTTCCCAGATTTGCAACCCAGAGTTCCTGAATGTGTTCCTATCGGACCTGTTGCTCTTCATTTGGGTCACGTTGTCCATGTACGTCAAGTTCGTCGAGGGCTACAGTTCGTACGCTGGTGTAGTCTCAGCTTTCATTGCTGCGGGAGTTCTACTTCGTCAATCCGATGTATGCTACGCTAACGGATCTGACAGCTCTTCGACGATCGCTATCAGTTCGTATTCCAGTCTCGCTCAGACTTCGGTGGGGTTGGTGCTGTTCATCGTGCTCGAAATGGCAATGTGCCCTGAAAGTGCCACCAGCTTGCTCCGCAAGAACATCCAGCATACTCTTAAGTTGCAGCAGAAAGCTTTCGGTATTTTATTCGGCCACCACCTTTCCAGTTCCGGACAAATGAGTGATGAGACTGTGGAAGAGGTTCGTGACATTCTACAAGTCCAGATTCCAGCTCAATTAGTGGAGCAGCAGGCGTTGCTGAAAGAAGCTGAAGCAGAGCCACAGATGTGGCGACCAGCGTTCTCCAAGCAGAAATACGAGGCTGTGTTCGACAGTACTACTCGTTTGTTGAACAACAACAACCTGCTGTTCAAGCTCGTACGCTGGTACAATTACCGCGTGAAGCAGAACCTGGCACAGTCCAACTCGGTTGATATCCGCGATATGGGGACTGAGAGTGCTCGCGTGTTTGATACAAACGGAGGTCGGACAACGCACACGAGATGGCAAGAAGCAAGCAACCAGTTCTTGTCTGCTGTTGATGATACGTTTAATACGTTGCAGATGCTCTTCGGGGAGTCTTTCCTGTACTCCGATCCGGACCAGACGGCCATTTTCATGCAGATGAAGGAAGCTTTCCGTGTCGCGGATAGGGACTGTAGTGGGGAGATCGATGCCGACGAAGTCGCGGTTATGCTGGAGACCATTTTCGCTCAGTCCGGTGCAGTGAAACAAGAAGATATCACTAAATACGTCGCGGATTTCATGGAGATCGTGGACAAAGATTGCAGTGGCAAAGTATCTTTCGAGGAATTCATGGCGGCTTTGGAAGATGGTCTTAAGCTTGAAGTGGAAGTGTACCACCGCCGTAAACCCAAGACAGCAGCTTTAAAGCAGACACTGACGAGTATCCACGAAGAAAGTCAAGTTGGTTCTCGTGCGGCTCGTGCGAGCTGCAGCGTCACGTCTTCGAACAGTACCGGAATGACGAAAATTACGGCTAGTATGTTCGACACGAAATCTCAAGAAGGTCGAGTGTTGAGTACGGTGTCGTCAGCGCAGAACACTCCGAAGAGAGGGGCTGGTTACACGAAGAGGGCTTCGTCGTTGATCACTTCGCCCATTCGACGCAACCACGACGTGCTGAATGTCGAGGACTTTACGACGAGTGACATCGCTGCTCAGATGAAATCTGCTTATGTAGAGTGGCTCATGGAAGGCCACCGATTCAAGCGAGTAACGATGGAGGAGCTGCTCTTGCTCAACTGTTTGGTCAGTGGCGCGGAGGGGATTGCCAGAAACCTGACGCTTATGGAAGAGATCGTCGTTGCTTCGTAGAGTGGGTGTGAGTAGTGCAGACATTTGTTGACTGCTTTGTGAGTGTAAAACAAAATACAATACTAATTCCTTATGCACACAACATACACCTTCAGTATCAAAAGTCTCAATTATCTTAGTCGAAGCACGAGCTACGAATGATAGGATCAATCCAGCTTTGAGCACGTGACACGCGAGAGTACATGCCAGGGTAAGAGGGTCCTTGTCCACAGGCATTGTCTTTGCTCCAGCTGACCACACCAACGAGTTCATCTTGGCCACCGTCAGCAGATTCAACGACAAGCGGTCCTCCAGTGTCCCCGCCGCAGGCACCCTCGCTGATCACGCCACCAACACACATCATCGAGTCATCGATTGTGGCCAATTGGGCGCATTCCTTGTCGCTAATGAGAGTCAAGTCGACGCTGCGGAGCTCTTTGGACACTACGCCGTTCTCGCCAGTCAATCCCCATCCGATCGCAGTAGCAGTAGCTCCCGCCTTAAAGTCCGAATCGTCAGCGGCAGCGAGTTTCACGGGCTTGAACGAGCTCACGGTCTCCAACTCTAGCAACGCGAAATCGTCGCTAAAGTCGATATTCACTGACAAATTGGGGTGGTTCATGACCGACGCAACCTTGATCTGCTCTCCATCTTTGGCTCCACTGAGGTAGTGAGACCCAATCGACGCCCAGCGGATCTTTTTAGCGGTGCACTGCGAAGAAGTGAGCACATGTATGGGGCTGACTAGCGTTCCGCCACAGAAGCTCTCGCCGTCCTCGGAGGTCCGGAGACCAAGAGTGTACGTCTTCGCTTTAGCCTTGACGATCGAGCCACCGAGAATGAGCTTGCGCTGAATGTCGTTTCGAGAAGCATCAGCGGAGCTGAATACCAATGCTAAAGCTACCGATAGGGCGGTGACGAAAGTGGTCTTCAAGACTTGGCGACTTCGGAAATGAACCCCAGATAAGCGAGATTCGGAGTGATTTGTTGAGCGGTGGCCGTGCCATCTCTGATTCCGGTGCCGCCGGAATCGGAATCAGAATGGCTCTTTGAGATCTGCCTGACGGTACATGTACCGGTACAGCAAATTATCCTGGCGAACATCGAGCACTTGAGAACAATCTACTGTATGCGATTTATAATGGTTGAAGAAGGCGTACATCTTTTCTCAAACATTGATATTCGTTGGTGTTGGTGGATTTGTGGGTTTACTTACTCCAACAGGCGCCTCGATCAAAACGGGGTCCAATCTCAATGGTATCACCAAATCCGTTCATTTCACAGTGGCTACACTACCTACACAACTTCGTCGCTCTCACCGAAGGTGTAAAGCTCGCATTTGGCTTCTATCGAGGGATCCCCTAACAAAGTTTGCCGTGACCTTGCTGACGTACTTGGACTCTCAAACCCGATCACCCTTTTTCCAGCTAGCCAATCATTTCACTTGGCGCCATAATCCTGATTCTTCATAGTATCTTTTCATTCTCAGTCTCCTCAATGGAGTCGTGGCGCGTGCTCTTCCCGTGGTGCAA
>QOKR01000861.1:0-20405 GCA_016880985.1 Phytophthora idaei
GTTGGTTCTCGGCCCCATGTTCGTATTCCATACGAACAAGTCAGGTAGTCGGTCGTTGGACGGACTACAAAGTGCTACCAGGTGTAATGGGCCAACTCTGTGCCCACTACTTCGGCTTACACGTTAGCGCACGTGTATGAGGAAGCGTAATTTGCTTAAACTTAGGTTAACTATACTTTCGTCCGAAAGTATAGATTTACTAAAATAAGAAAAGCTAAAAGCCGTTTTGGGTTAAAATGAGAACTGTTATTTATGATTTATGACTGGACTGGGTTTCCTCCTAAAACTGATGTCCTATATGAAAGGTATTCTGCCATCCGATGGCTGTCAGAACCCTGCTAAACTAATTGGTAGGAAAAAATGCTTATCTACCAATAGGAAGCCTAAATGCATACAGACCAGCGGTCTGCAAAGTGTAACCATTGGTGTGTCTTACACCAACGTTCGAGAACCCTCCATGTAACCAAGTGGGTACGTGTAGCCACTTGTGTGTAACCCCGTTACAGAAGGTTAGCTCGTATTGCTACCTACTTCTATACGTAGTGGATGGTCAGTCGGTTTTGGTGATTGCAAATTTATCACTCGCCTAGAGCACATGCAACTGCCAACGACCCTTGTGAAAATTTACGCTGGTATCAAGCGCTACACTCAATGGAAGGCCTGTGATATATACCTGACGTTTGATTTGAAACTTCTTACAATTTCGGACTACTCGGTCTGCGTTCCTACGTTTACCGCAAGTGATCGCATCACACCACCCAAGAAGGCTACACATGTTGCTAAGGTTCTAGTCTCAACAAGTCGCGTGGCTATATACGCTACTCTCGAGCCGTCGGTGGCTCGCGCTCTATACCTTGGTGATCGCAGCGAAGATCTCGAAGCAGCCAGCGATATTTCAACACTCGCAGACGATGTTTCTGTAAGCAATGAGCCGCGCGGGCTGTTGCTATCCCCCGAATGCCTGCAAGACGAGGAAAAAACGAAGGCAGCAAACCTTTACAGGTCAACTTTTACAGGTCAGCTGTCAGATGGTCAGTGCGTCGGGCCCACCGCATAGGTATGCCACGCGACGGTTGGGTCGTGCGAATCGACTCCTTCGAGTGTACGTGCTACTACTTCAAAACGATTCTATCCTTTGCCCACGTAATATACGGGCGTGCAGCATTCGGTCTCAGTGTACTCGTCGTCAATGGCTACCATCTCAAGTTTAAAGATCACAGAGTTCGCCGGATAGCTCAAAATGCACTACGTGGAGATCAAGGAACGTCCTCCAATCTACCGCGAGCTCAAATGACTTTGCTGGGAGGTTTCCCGGCGATTTCCTCCACCATAACTAGACTCATCCATGATAATGCCGTATTGGGTGAAGCAGGATTCCTGCATGATCCGCGAAGTGGGAGATGCCAGCTCATGGATGATGCAACCTGAGCCACGACGACAAGAGGTGGTTTTTCGACCCGCGCGTGATGCAGTGGCCAACTCACTCATACCAGGATGGCCTGTGGAATACGGCTCACGCCTTCCAGTATGACCGAAGTAACGTTGGAGTTTGGAGTTGTCCACTTATGCAAAGTCGAGGAATTTTCTTCCGAAAATTATGGCCAACCAACCGCGACGAAAATGTTTGTTTTAGTTTTTTTAAGTACGATTGACTTGCTTTTTTTTTTTTTAATACAAAGTCGTGCCTCTGACCCGAAGAAGCTCTGAAATTGTAAGAATCATAATAAAATATACCAGCGTTAGGCTCTCGCCATTGGTACCCATAAACTGTTTGATGGGGCTGGTACGAAAGCGACAATAGAAATCAAACAGGGTTTTCAAAGAAACGCAACAGTGCAGGTTATAGAACACACGAAACGGAAATGCAGTGTACCATGTTGTTTATCTTCACCTCCAGCTTACGGAAGACGATCCTCATGTGTGAAGCAGAATAGTTAGGCCCAGAAGACATGAGCATGTAACCGACAAACCATCCGCAACAGCATCTAAGCTCACTAGAATAACTCGTCAGGAGTACATACAGTCTTTTGGATAGAAAACAGAGTAGTAAGATTTCGGAAACACGGAACGAGACCCCATTGTCAATTGACCTGTTAAAACCGTGTATTTTTGACCTCCTCACCAACTACCACTAGTATTCCTATTTCACTAATTATACAGGGGATATCCGCAGTGGCATCTACTGCTTGAGTCCGGTCAATTGTTTTCTATCATGTGGTAAGCTTGTTGCAGCGATACAGAGCTACAACTTCCACTTTTGTGTGCTATCATTTGCACTCGACGATACCAACATTTTGTGTGGAAAAATGGTTACACTCGATAATCCATCAAAGTGCATGAGAAGTTGGATAGATAGGTGACAAGATTGATAAGTTGATATCATGATTGATAGATTGCTGGTGAAAAGATTGATGTGGCATGATGGATGCCGATCTGCGCAGCTCGAACTTCCGAGGGCATGATGGTCGCATTCTCGTAGGAAATATTGTCCACAAATTCCATCTTGGTTAGTTCTCTGATAACGTTATTACGGCAATTCGATTGACCAATTGACCACTTGCAAGTTTTTAACATGGAGAAAGCGACTGTTGGCGTGACGACATACAATGGAGATCTTTTCGTGGCTCTGGACGGCTCAAAGAGTGTACGCGAGCTCAAACAAGAGATCAAGCGCGAAGAGTTTGACATATTCTATTCATGCGAGCCCAAGCTCTACCGGGCAAAGCGAGGCGACGGCACTTGGCTCCGGCACAGCGTCCCCGACGTCCAGTACTTGCGACAGCTAGGGGAACAGCAAGGGGAAATGCCGGTTGGAATTAAAGCGATGATGAATGATGCCAATGAACTGGATGATGACTTGGCTCTAATCGGCGACGAAGCGTTCGGCTTCCTCTACAATGACGAGTGCATCGAGGCAGAGGAAGTCATTCATCTTGTAGTTCATGGTCACAAACTGCTTTATCCACCGATTTTCATCGGTGGTACGACTCTAAATCGTAGTCACGGAAGTCTTCTTATTTTAGTTGAGCACTAATGATTTGACTGTTATTGTATTGCAGGCATGCACAGCCGTAGTACCCTCGGAAGAGCTCAAGGCACCACCGCGTAGCTGTGTATCTGGTCTGTTGGGTCATCTGCATAATTTCTTCTCGTCGGATCAAGCGTCGTCATCAAAAAAGCAGGGCTGAGGGATCAGTTAGATGGTTGTGGTGCTGGCAAACTACTATGTGCAGTAACGGAGGATCCAGAAAATAATACTAGCCATGGCAGTGTAGGGGTCTAGTGTATATGCCAAGTACGCAAGTTTTGTAGTCGACGGTGCAAGACTATTTTGCTTGCCTTCTGTAGAAAATAAGCAAATGCGTGATGGATCCAAAAATCATTCACGAATAATCCAAATTGACATCACAATAGCATCGAAAAACACAATTAACCGCCTAGAGACTTGGCTGAGATCGAACCTGGACGGAGCATAAAACCAGGCATAAAAATGAGATGGGAAATTGCCAATCAGCGATTGCCTTTTCAAAACGGCAAATACAGTAATCTGCTTCAATAAAGAACACAACAAAATTTATAACCTTCAACATATTATGCGGTCTACTTTGTGACCAATCGCTAGTCACATAAAATCGTTACCTGTAATGTCTCATTTACCTATCAAATTGTATACGGGTCAGGTGTTCTTTATTGAGACAGATTACTGTACCACAAGAATAGTGTGCACGCATCAGTGCTCGGAAAAAATATTATAATAAATAACATCAATATTTTTCTTACCACATTTATTATTTTTACTTTCGGGCAACCTGGCATATTATTGATATTTACCGATATTCACTGCTTCCATAGTTAAGTCGAAGTTAATTCTTGAGCAGCATACTTTATTCAAGGCAGAGCCGCAAACAACTTGCGTTTTTATCGAATAGTGAGGCTAAGTTTTTTCTTTTGCACTTATGCCGTCCAGTGATCTCTCAAAACCACCCGTACCCCGCTCAAGAGCTAGCTCGCTAACACTTCACTTATCAATTTGACTTCAAGCACAAACTACCTGCCCTTTTACTCTTCGCAATGCCCAAGAACACGGACATCTGCCGCGTGCTCTTTGCGGCCCTACCTGACCACTACTTCAAGTGCAACTACTGCAACAAAGTGCGCCGCCAGCTCCCTTCTAGTCGCTACGGTAACCTGATCAGCCACTTGAGAGACAAGCATCCTGACTACGAGGCCGACTACCTTGCCCCCGTCAGCGTCTTGGCGGACAACCTACACTCGTTCGGCTTTGTGAGCGACAAGGTCGCCAATATCTACCACTGGCTGGAGTGGGTGGTCGACCGAAACATGCCTCTGTCTGAGGTGGACCACCCAACTACTCGCTCCATGTCCCGTCTGAAGCCCATCTCCTCGAAAACGCTCAAGAAGTACCTGGCAGCAACTACCCGAGTCGTCGAGAAGGAGATTGCCAAAACGATCCCTCCCATTTTTGGTGTCATGTACGACGGCTGGACCTGCTTTTTGGAGCACTATGTAGCGCTGCACATCGTCTTTTGGAAAGACGACCAGTTGTTCTACATTCTACTGGCCGTAGCACCCCTCGATGAGGCGGACCTCACTGCCGCGTCGCACTGTTCCTACATTCGGAACATTTTAACGATTTCCGGCCAATGAGAAGAGTCGCTGAAGTTTTTGTTGGTAACAATTGTGCCACCAATCAGCTGACGGCAACCCTCCTTGGCATCCCATTGGTTGGCTGCGCGTCTCACCGTTTGAACCTGGCAACCAAAAGCGGAGCATGAATACCTGGTTGGCACGGTGAGCGCGCTGATGGTGGCGCTACAGACTATCAAGAACCGCACCGAGCTCCGACGCCACACAAGCTTTGCGCCATTGCGTGCGAACGCTACGCGGTGGAGCTCCACCTTCATGATGCTGGAGCGATACGTGCGTATCCGCGACGCGATCAAGCGCGTCGATACGGTCTACGACCTAGTGCCTAAGCCAGCTGTGCATAGACGCATCGTTGCTCTCGCTGAGAGCCCCAAGATGTTCAATAGCGAGTGCAAGAAGCTGCAAGAGGATTCGATATCGATGAATGCCGTACGGCTTTTATTTGACAAGATGGTTGAAATCTTCCCTGTTTCGGGTGACTACCTACGCGCCGACGCCGCCATCGTTCGTTCTCCGGTGTTTGAGAGCGCTGTCGTGAAGATAAGTTGCTATCATGTAGCGCTTATGTTGCTTTAAGTTGCGCTAAACAAATTATGTTGCTAAATGCCTTTTTAGGTTTCTCGAGGTACGGAAGCTGACTTGACGCCAGAAGAGTTACAGGCTCTCAATCCGTTCGAGCTGGAAGCTGCTGTTTCTGAGCCCACCCTACCGTCGCGTAGTTCTCGTGCTCGGACGCACGCGCGCAGCGATGCTGAGGACTTCGCAGCTGCGCTGCTACAATCGCGCCCGATCCCCGAGCAGGTGACGCCGCGGTACAACCCGATCGTCGTCGTCATCCCTCCAACCAGCAACCACTGCGAGAGGCTGTTCTCGCAATGCAAGCTGGTCACAACGTGCATCTCTGATCCCGGTGAACTTTGAGATGATCGTATTTCTGCGTGATAACCGTAAGTTTTGGAATGCAAATACGCTGATGAGTCTTAATGTCGATGACAATGATGACAACTAGTGTCAATGTTGGTGCAGAAGGACAATACAATAGGTATTCCTCATTACTTTATTATTTTCTCCTTCACATGCATTTATTTCATATTGTTGTGAAGAACAACTAATACATTTCTTTACCGTAATGTCCGAGCACTGTGCCGTATACTAATTCGTATTCTACGCTAGATCAATTTGTCCCTTTTTATAGACCTCGATTTATAAAACGACCTCAAATTATTATAAATCGAGAATTCGGCTAAGTGAAAAGGACAAAAGCATTGAAAAGCACAATAATACTTACCGGAAAGTAAATGTGAGCCCTCGAATCCCTACAACGCTTGCTCAGCTTGTATGGGTCCACTACAAAGAATATCTCCATTTTCTTGACCTCAAAACTTTATGGGGATTTCAATAACATCTTGAGCCAGTTGTGAAAGTAATCGATTCGAAAAGAGTGCTTGTGGGCACTGGTCACTTGCACGAAGCGTACGTGGTGAGTACGTTTACACACCATGAGAGCGTCATAGCCACCTTGGCTCCATGTTTTTGGCTTAATCCAAACAAGGTGAGCATCAGAAAGCGTAGGTATTCCATCCGAAACGACATCAACTGATGGATTCCATGTATCCAGCTTGTTTCCTGCCGCATCAACAAGATTGAGACCACCAATTCGAAGATTTGCGAAGAAGGTTATCTCCAATATCCATCCTTTTAATGGTGGATTTGAGCTGTATCGACACCCCCACATGAAGTTCTCGATAACCTGTGGGCTGCATCGGATGGCAATTGATGCAGCAGCGTACAGACTGACCACCGGCGACGCAACGCCTATTACACCAGGCGGCTGGAACATCGCAAACTGACGGTTGACGCACTGGTCAATTGTTGCAACAGTCGCACCATTGCTCAACGTATCAATGGCATCATTTCATTCCGTCGCCACATTTGCAGAGCGGAAGTGAAATATATAACGACAGGATCCGCCTGCGTAGTAGTACTTGGACTCGACCATAGCTGCCCGGAACTTCTCCCCTTTCGGCAGCACTTCTGGCGCATCCAGATATGGCGATACATTCTTGAAAACCTCATCATCCTTGATTGCATCAAGATACTCATCCAAGTCCACGACCAAACGCGGAACTCCATTGCGCGAGTTAGGATTTCCGTATCCTCTTAAATCTTACCACGGTCGGCCGCTAAACAAATATATGCAAGTCGTCGCTGTTTGACATGGTCTTCTTCTAAGAACCATTCACAGCACGTGACTGTCAGCTTCTGAAAGGAGTCTGCAGGAGTCCATCCATCCACGAGTACCAGGTGATGCCTTGTGTCGTCGTCAATTTGCAGCAACTCATCTACGTCAGCGATCTCGATAGTTCGAGTCTTGCACTCCTCGCCAACTAGACGCACACACTGCCACTTTAGGCTCTTGCTCACATGGATCCATGTCACTACCCATTTACTTCGGTTAACAGTCGATGCGAATGCCATAGCAGCATTGACTTTCATGTTCCCGGACGGCCGAGAATCCAGCCCAGATGACCTTCGTTCAATACCTTTTCGCGCAAGAACTCGAACTGGCTGTGAAATGCGGGTCTGCAGTAGATCATTAAGGAACAGGGTGGAAGTCCGGACTCATGCATGTCCTGTTCATGCAGCAGGAAGTACTGTGAGTTCGGGTCATAGGTGAGATCCCCACCGAATCGACCGCCACTCCAAACGCTGCTTCTTATGTGCGGATGGCTCGCTCAAATGCTCCGGAATCACCACCAGCACGTGAATCTGACCCGTGAATGGCTGTGGCGTCAGCAATTTCTCCAGGCCAGACTCCAGCTCTAGCTCCTTGTCGACGTGTGTTAGTGTTTCGATAAGAGTCGTCTTGCCGCCCCTTTTCAGCATCTTGACATCTTCAGTGCCCGACACTCGCCATTCTTCTTCGCCGGGAAGAGCTGCAGCTTGTGCGCTTCGCACTTGATAAAGTCCGGCCTCTTATTTTTAATCGCATCCTTCAAGAGACCCACCGTCTTCCACTCCTCAATTATGACAGAGATCACACGCCCTTCTCCTACGAAAGCGCAGTTCAGCAGCACCATCCTTCGTTGAAAAGAAGGTTCCAAGCGTACAAGGAGTGAATAATAGTTCTTTCCATCAGTTATTGAAGTGAAGTGACAATATGTTCTGAGTGATGGTTCAGGCAGGATACAACTTATAAATATTTCATTAAAGCTCTCTCTATTGTAATATTGAAGGGTCATCACTACGGAGAGGATTACCGGTAAAGCATCCGACATCGAACCGGTATGTTAGTTCTTCAAGTTTTCCAGACAGCTCTTCGTTGATGGCGTCGGCTTCGTCCTTCAATGCGACTCTGGCCGTGCTGCTGGCTGCTAAGTACTGCCGTCAGTACCCACTCTTCCACTGGCGTGAGGAGGCTCTCCCGTCCATGGGTAGACGCGCCGAGAAGTACTGCTTCCGCGTGGATATGCTCAACCTGCAGCAAGAGAGCTGCGGCGACATGCTGTTGTCGTTACTACCTGCACAATTGAGTCTCTTGGACTTCCAGAAAGAAAATACGTTGTACAAACTCAAGGCGCTGCTCGTCACACTTAAGGTGCGTTTTTTTACGATGCTTCAGGCTCAAAATTGACGGAGATACAGAAGATTTAGCAAATATCTCACTGTTGCTATGTTTCTTTTCCTGCAGCACCCATATATTCTCCCCGTTATGGACATCTACTACTCAAAGGAAAAGAAGGCGCTGCTAGTGGTGCATCCTTTTTTGTCCAATGGCAGCATTAAGGACCGTATCTACCAAGTAGACAACCCGGCCAAGCCCTACGACGTCAAATATCGGCTGGAGAACGCTCATCCACTGCCATTTGAAGAGATCGCCAAGTTCTCTAGGCAAATCCTGGAAGCTCTAGCGGGACTCAGGTCCAAAGGACTCGTGTGTGACCATCTGAGGTCCACGAATGTGGTCATTGACGGTGGCAACGCCAAAGTGGCCGAGATTTTCACGCCACTGCTAGCTATTGACCGATACAAGGACAGTCGGGAACTGACAGTGGGTCTGGAACAACACATGGACATCGATCTACTGTTGTTCGGACAGATTTTGTACGAAATGGCAACAGGGATGGAGCTTTTAGCTCCTCAGCCTGAAGAAGGTGTGCTCGAGATGCTGGCACCCGAGATTGCTGAGGTTCTCCAAGCCATTTTCTACTATCCAGATGCTCTATCTCCGCCGGAACCAGAGCTTTCTTCAGAGGTGGAAGTGGAGAAAAATGGCTCAGAATTCGACGATTCTGCGTCAGTTAGTAGCACAGTTAGCAGTCGCAACAAGAAGCGCTTGTTCCTCGTCGATGTTGAGAAGATGCTGGACGATTTCCCCCTATTTGCTGTCCATAATATTCCACCCATCAGGACGCTGTTCTCGGGGTTCCGTCTGGACTCCGCTATGAAGAGTACCATCAAGTACAGTATGCGTATTAACGCGAGTCGAACGCAGGCACACATTGTGCACTACAACGACCAGCAGGCTTTGCTGCGTACGCGTCAACGTGCCGAACGTCGCGTGTACGAGGAGAAGGAAAAGCAGCAGCAACGAATTCAGCAACTCACACCCAGCAAGAACCCGACTAGCAAGGGCAACCCATACAGCAGCAAGACTATACCGACCAGACGAAAGACGTACCGTGCTGACAGCTTTCGCAAACATGCCCAACGTGCGCTGTCTCTACCTGACAACACGAAATCCAACACGAGTGCGTCCAGTGCCTAGAAATTATTCCTGCACGTTTGGTATGCAAAAGAAAACCTCGCCAATCAAAATAAATTTCTGCAATAATTATTGTTATGGTTTTATAAATGACAGGCACGAATCTAGCGAAACCACCATTTATTTTAGCGTCTCTCCGAGCATAAAGTTGCGTTAAGAAGATTCAAGAACGATGTCGTTGTGCGTGCTTAACGAGCCGGCGCCGGACATGACGCTGACGGATCTGGAGACTGGTGAACAGAAGCAGCTGCTGGACTTGGTGGAGAGCTCGGGGAAATACACGATCTTGACGTTCTACGCCACTTGGAGCAAGGCGAGCGAGCGTGAGGTGGAGACGATGGAGATATTCAGCAAGGATCGCCACAACAAGCTGCTCAACTTTGTGCTGGTGAATCTTGACCAGAATATTGGAGACACTTTCGCTTTCCTGGATACGATCGTGGAACACAGAATCGGCGATCAAGCGATCAAGGGGCCGCGTGTGTGCCGATACTATGGCAACGGGAATGAGCCTACGGTCCTGCACTACGGTGCAGCTGAGGTCCCTGAACCGTACGGGTTACAGAGCGTCCCGCACACAGTTGTGATCGACCCGCAGGGCACTGTTCTCCGCAATGGTGACAATTTCCACTGGGATGACATTGCTGCTCTGTTACGCCACCGCCAAGAAGTGACCGACCCAAGTTACTTGAAAAAGATAATGGCGTGGCTCCTCCCTCCAATCACTGCTTGAGCAGTATGAACCACCCCATTCAGAGAATGAAGACGATAACTCCGCAATACATGGTCATTTCTCTCTAACAAATCAGCAATAGGGTGCTAACTTCGAGACTCTTCTTCCGTGTTCGAGCTCTTTTCTTTCGTAATCAAGAACAATTCACACTCGCCTGTGGTCACCAACTCTTGTAAGAATTGAAAGCACGCACGCTCACTCTCAAACGCCTATAAAAAAAGAGGGTGGGGGATTAAACCTTTCATCTGGGTATAATTCAAAGCAATACAGTGTACAACGCACCACTGGAGCTTCGAGCTTCGAGTCCAAATTGTAGCAAACGCCTCGGATTTTCCGAATTGCGAACCAGTGTCTCTGCGTCCACAGACTACTGAGCATCGTGGTCATCACCACATTGCACAAAACTCCCTCCGCTTCGTCCAACTTGATCAGCTCCTCGTCCACCGGTTGTCGCTTATCCAGCCACTGCATCACGTAGCCTAGAAGAAGAAGAAGAAGAAGAAGAAGAAGAAAAAGACGCGTTACTCCTACCACTGCTTTATTTTGCAGCACATTTTGCTAATATCCCACCTTTTTGCTGCAGTGCAAGTGTCAGAGCGTTGACGTCGTAATTCCCAAGCCCCAGTGGGGCTTTGTGAGGGTTCCAGACCCAATTCGTAAGGCCACTACCAGCGTTAGGGTCCGCCAACGTCGCCAACTCCACACACGCGTCATCTAGAGAAGCCTTGGCGAACACGGGGCCTACGTAAAATATACTGGTCGGTATTATACATTCTCGTATTTTACAGCTGCATAATTTACCTTGCAGCACGTTGTTGAGCGCGTGGAGGCCGCAGCGGTAGAGCGTCTGGCGCTCGTGGTAGAGTTCCTTCGTTTCGGTCATTTTTTGGAGAAGAGCGAAAAATGAGGTAAACTGGAAGATGAATTAGTTAAAAATGAGTGTTAAACCATGTCCATTTCAACGCTCAAGATGGCTACATTTTCAGTGAGGTTTCGTAACGATCCGGTGGTAAATGCGACGATGTCAATGTATCCCCGTTGGTTTTCCCTGCGCTCGTGCATACTGAGAGCGTGCAGGCAAGAGGACAAGACAGCATTGTCGTGTTTCCAGCAGAGAACAAAAGTCACTTTCGCCAACTCGTGCAACTACAGTAGTTCCAAGCAAGTCCATCAAAAACCGACTGCAACTTGATCATGGGGAACCGCGGGAGCAAGCCTAATGACACCGGTGACGAACCACAGGAAGATACTCGCAAGGCAGCGCACCCCGCCGTGGAGACGGCCAGCACGAATCCTTTCAAACCCAACAACCGCAAGTGCACCGACGTCCTCTGCTTGCTCTTCTTCGTCGTCTTCTGGATCGGTATGATCATCATTGCCGGCGTCGGGTACAAACACGGCAAGCCACAGCGACTCATCTACGGTACGGACTGGATGGGACGTACTTGCGGTGCTCAAGCTGGCAAGACGGACACCGTACCAGCATACGACTTCACCGACTACAAGTACATGATCTATCCACGTCTGTCTGAAGACCTCAAAGCTCTCGCCGCTGCTGGTTACAATGCCAAACAACTTGTCAATCCTTCAACGCTCCGTAAACTCTTCGGTGTATGTGTACCCTCTTGTCCTCTAATCACCGACAAGGATCTCTACGTGCATGCGTACTTGGACTACACGGTACACGCAGATCCCGTCAACGTTGACGACGTCAGTGCCGGTGTTAGTACGGAGTACGAGAAGGCTGGTTCTCCTTGGAAACTCGTCACCAACTCCAGCAACGTCTTATACCGCTGTGTGGAGCTCACTAAGATCCAAGTCACACAAACTGCTCGATGCATTGACGACTGTACGGACGAAGAAGAAGCCAACTACACGGCAGGTAAGGTCAAGACTCTGACCTGCGGGACGGACGAGAAGATCAATCCGTTCACAGATTGTGGCGATAAAAGCTGTGCCGAAGTGATCACCGCTCTACGACCAAGTTGCACGAGTTTGGAGACGACCAAGGAAGAGCGTCAGATCGGCTCCACGACCGAGGACCCCGTCACCGAGATGTTGAGTCGCAAATGGTACATGGTGGCTCGTTGGCTCGGCGACCTGCAGAAGGCCGCCTTCCCCATCTTGATTTGCGGTGGGCTGTTCGCTCTGATCCTCGGACTCATTTGGCTCGTCATGCTGCGCTACTGCGCCGGTCTCTTCGTGTGGCTCGTCATCGTGCTCGTCGTAGTCATGCAGATCGTCATTACCTTCTTCTGTGCGTACGAAGGCAACCTGATCAACAGTACGAGCATGCAGAGCTCCTTAAACAAAATGGGGATGTCGTCCGAGGACGCTCAAGCGCTCACTGCTGCAACCACGACCTACATCACGTCTGCCGGGATCACTGCTGCTGAGGACCAGGCTCGTTACTGGGCGATTGCCTGCTACGTCCTCACTGCAATCGACATCCTTCTGCTGCTTCTCCTGATCTTCATGTGTGGCCGTATCCGTATCGCCATCGGCATCATCCGTGAAGCCTCCAAGGCGCTACAGTCCATGCCTATGCTCACGCTCTATCCGATTATACCTACACTCTTCGCAGTAGGTCTTGTGGCCTACTGGTTGGTGGCGGCTGCGTTCATCGCTACGTCGGGTAAAGTGACACTCAACGACATCGCCGACACCGCTTCTAACGCCACAGGGACCGATTTTGAAGGTGCTGTCCCTGTCAAGATGCAGGAGAATGACACGATGCACTACTTGATGATCTACCACCTCTTCGGACTCCTCTGGACGAGCCAATTCATCCAGGCTGCAGCGTACGCCACCATCGCCGGCGCCTTCTGCGAGTACTACTGGACTCTGGACAAGCGTCAAGTGCCTGCTCGACCGGTATTTCGCTCCATGTGGCGAACCATTCGCTACCATTTCGGGTCCGTGGCATTCGGCAGTCTCATTATCGCCGTCGTACAGATGTTCCGCATTGCACTCGAGTACATTGACCAGAAAATGCGTGCGGCCAAGCAGGGCAACGCAGTGGTCAAAGTAGCCACGATGTGCCTCAAATGCTTCCTCTGGTGCTTCGAGAAGTGCCTCAAGTTCCTCAACAAGAACGCCTTTATCATCATGGCTATGAAAGGCCGAAGCTTCTGTCCGGCCATGAAGGATTCCTTCTCGTTACTGCTGGCTAATGCTGCTAGAGTCGCTACTGTCAGCATCGTCTCGCGCTTCTTGATGATCCTGGGCAAGTTGTTCATCACGGGCTTCTGTATGCTCTTCATGTTCGTCTTCATCCGGTACCCGCCCACGCACCTCCCGAGCTTCTTCATGGGCGATCTGGCCAGTGTCAGTAGTCCAATCTTCCCCATGTTGCTCACGGGCGTGCTCAGCTACGCCACGGCTTCGTTCTTCTTGGACATCTACGGTACTGGTATCGATACCATCTTGCTCTGCTTCTGTGAAGACTGCAACGTCAACAAAACCTCGGAGCAGTACTACATGAGCGACGAGCTCGTGGCTTTCATTGAAGGACCAGCCAAGCACAACGCCTTCCCCGTCTACCAGAAGCAAGGATCTAATACCCGTGACAGCGCAGCAGCCACTGCTCCACCAATCGTACAGACTGGTCCCATGACCAAGATCAAATAAGGCTTAAGGCAACAATGTTTGCATTTATTTGGTATCAGTTTGGTTGGCGAAACCACGACCGATACTGGTACAGTAGCTTGCCCTTTGCAATACAATTTGGTCGATTCGCATCATGTATCTAGCTTATAAGAGGGAACTCTAAATGGCATTTGAGCTGCGGAAGCAACCGAGGCAGGTTGGGGTTTACTTTTAATGCCCAACTAAAACAAAGGATCGGATAAGCGCAACCTGTACTTGCGAGCTTCCTGCAGCGAACTTCCTGCACAGTGCATGACTGGATTTCGTAAAGCCACGCACCAATACTAGTAATGAAGGGCAGCGTGCATACGCTCTGGTGTCTCCCTTCATGCTACAGAGTTATTATACATGTACCGCAGAAAACGAGCAAAACTGAAGTTTCGCTCCCACCTTCAGCTTCAAATGCCTCGTCGCATTTGCATCAGATCTTGAGCAACGATTCATGATTTTTATGCCTGGTCAAAGTGGACATACAAGTACATGTAGATTTATCGCCAGTTACCCTGCAGGTCGACAGAGGCTTCTAAAGATCCTCTCGACGATGTCCATCGTCTCGTTTTGCAGCGCGTCGCAATGTTTGAGGTCCAAAAGCGTGGTCGCAAACTCCTTCAGGCTATCGAGACAAAATGCGTACTGGCTGGGCGTTGCGACTCCCTGCTGCTGTAGAAAATGCTACACTGCCAAAGCACATCCACGCCAGAAATGCAGACGCAGCCATGCAGCTTGGAGCTTGCGGCTTCGGCGTGCAGGCAATGACGGCAACGCATTGCCAACGTTTAACAACTGTGTATAGTTTATGTTCAGCTGGACTTGAAGATGCTCCAGGTGCAAGTTTGAATCGCAAGATTTAGGGACCATATTTCAGCCAATCCACTCGTTTTCTGTCGATTATTATCCAATGCACGCAAACTTCGCTGAAGTGGTTAACTCGAGTCTTCGCTGCACCGCAAAACAGTGCCTTGTATCGCAGGGTAGCTCTGCAACAATAATTCCTGGTATCAACTGCCGAGCCGCGCTCAATTCAGCGCAAACACGGTACGCCTCCTGTCTGTGGGGCTCCGTATCATTTCCCGAGACGCCTTCAGCCACCCGCCCACGTTAGAGAGTCTCCATCATGTTCGGCCGTGTGCTGCGTAACCCCAAGCTCATGTCGCTGCCGGCTCGTCAGAGCGCGCAGGTGCGTCGTCTCAACCTGCACGAGTTCCAGTCGCTGGAGATCATGAAGGGCTTCGGCGTCGCCACGCCCCAGGGCATCCCGGCCGACACTCCGGCCGAGGCCAAGGCCGCTTTCAGCAAGATCCGCGGCGACCGTGGTGCGTACAAAACAGTAGCTTACTATTGGCCGGCTATAAGTAGCAGAGGGGAGGGAGTTTTCCCATTAATTGCCCCCCTTATAGTGCTTAGATAAGAATCTTTTGTTTAACAAAGTATCTTGTGCGATAATACAGACGGCGTGGATGTGGTGATCAAGGCACAGGCGCTGACGGGTGGCCGTGGCCTCGGCACGTTCAAGAACGGCTTCAAGGGCGGTGTGCACATGTGCACCAAGCCCGAGCAGGCCGAGGATTTCGCCAAGAAGATGCTAGGCGAGACGCTTGTGACTAAGCAGACTGGTGCTAAGGGCATTGAGGTGGCCAAGGTCTTCCTCATGGAGCGCGTCTGGATGCGTCGTGAGATGTACTTCTCGATCCTCATGGACCGCGCGTCGCAGGGCCCTGTTATGGTGACCTCGCCCGCCGGCGGAACCTCCATTGAGGACGTGGCCGAGGCCACGCCCGAGCTCATTTTCAAGGAGAACGTCGACATCTCGACGGGCCCCACGGACGAGCAGGTGGCCCGTCTGGCCAAGGCTCTGGGCGGTGAGGGCGACGTCCTCAAGAAGCTGGAGACGCAGATCAAGAACCTCTACAACATGTTCATCGGTGTGGACGCCACGCTCGTGGAGATCAACCCGCTGGCCGAGACCCGCGAGGGCGAGATCTTCGCTTGCGACGCCAAGCTCAACTACGACGACAACGCCGCCTTCCGTCACAAGGAAATCTTCGCCAAGCGCGACAAGACTCAGGAGGACCCGCGTGAGGTGGAGGCCAGCGCCTACGACCTCAACTACATTGGCCTAGACGGCAACATCGGCTGTCTGGTGAACGGAGCCGGTCTGGCCATGGCCACGATGGACATCATCTCGCTGTACGGCGGCTCGCCCGCTAACTTCCTGGATGTGGGCGGAGGCGCCACCGAGGAGCAGGTGAAGAAGGCCTTCGAGATCCTGGACGGCGATGACCAGGTCAAGTCGATCCTGGTCAACATTTTCGGCGGCATCATGCGCTGCGATGTGATCGCGGCCGGTATCGTGGCGGCGGCCAAGGACCTGGGCCTCAAGAAGCCGGTCATTATCCGTCTGCAGGGCACCAACGTGGAGCCTGCGCGCAAGATTATCGCCGAGTCGGGCATCAAGATGATTGTGGCCGACGACCTGGAGGACGCGGCCGAGAAGGCCGTCAAGATCGCCGACATCGTCGCACAGGCGGCGCAGGTGAAGATTGGCGTGGAGTTCGAGGCGTAAGCGCGAGTTGGAACGTAGCACCAGGGTTTACTCAGGTGAAAGACACCCGAATGCTCGACACAAAAGAACAAAACCACTAATAAAGTCGTGGAGTGCGTACGTGTGCCACATGCCAAAAACCATTGTTTGAAAGGCAAGTTTGTTGATATCTTAACAGATAGTTGGTGTCTATCTGAAAAGTTAAGTGTTGAAGACGTCGCAGTTCGATTCAACATGCGAGTAAAGAAACCTACTTGGCCTCTCGTCCGGTGCTCATTGTGGTGACTATCCACTCCATGCCTTCTTGCAGACCCTCGCCCGTCTTGGCTGAGCAGGCCTGGATGTGCCACGTGCGGTCACGGATCGTAGCTAGGTTGAGCGCCGTGGAAATCTCACTCGAGGGCAGTGCATTCAGCAGGTCCTGCTTGTTGGCGAACACGAGAATAGGCACATTGGAGAGCTTCTCCTCCTCCAGCAACGTCACGAGCTCCATGCCCGTCTCCTCGAGACGACGGCGATCCGCACTGTCGATCACGTAGATCTACATGGAATAAATGAATTAGTCTACTAGCAACCACTACCAATAGAAAGTTGCACCGCACCAGGGCGTCGGTCTGCTCGTAGTAGTTCCGCCAGTAGGGACGAATGGTCTTCTGGCCGCCAATGTCCCACATGTTGAGCTTGAAGCCGTCCACCTGCAAACTCTTGACATTAAAGCCCTGCGTCGGCATAATGTGGCTGATGTCCTCCTCCGAGAGTTTCTTAAGAATGGTGGTCTTGCCACCATTGTCCAGTCCCAACACGAGGATACGCGCCTCGCTGTCGTCCTTCTTGAGCTTGCGCAGCAGGTTTAGGAGGCCCATTGTAACTTCTTGTCTTGCTTGGAGTTCCCAGACGACGAGTCGCTTCGATCTTTTTCAAGAGTAAGAGGTAGCGCCGTTGGTGAGCGGTTCATATAGCTGCGTCCCATTATGAACTGAGGCGATCCGTTATGAAACGACAGGTTGAAGCTGAATACCGAAAATAAGGTTCTTGATTTGGTGTGGCAGCCGAATATAGTGCAAAAACAGGATGCTGATGTTATAATCGGTTCGAGAAATGATTGGCTGCGTGGACTCCGGCAGAAACTGACCGTGAAGGAAGAGCTCATTCGTCAATCTCCGAGCGTGGGAGACAACTGCTTACATTTTCTTTCGGTCCGAAGCGACCTGGGGCTCAAATGATGTTCGCAAAATACCAAGATCTGCTCTGAATCTTTGTGAGGAAATCCTCTCGGTAACTCGAGAGACGAATGCACTGATGAGCCCACAAACAATCACCTTTGTAGCTTAAGCGTAACTACGCGACAGTCAAATTGTAAGCATTGTGATGCTGTGCTCCTACAATGCCGCCGCACACTGGTTTGGTGTGAGCTAGGACTTAGTAGGAGCGGCAAATACAACGTAGTAGTAGTAGAATTTACTACAGCATACTACTACTACGTAGCTATACTACTGGTACCACGTATCACTAGTACTACATAGTATTATCGATAGTACTGTACGAGAACGCTGCAACCATTTTAACCGGTGGAAACAATGTTCATCGTGGTCTTTCGAGTCGAAGTGGGAAGAAGCACAATGAACAAGGTACTACTTCGCTGTGGAGGCACGAAAACTACTACTGTACTAGTAGTAGTAGTACTACAGTGCTACCGTAGTATTGCTGGCCCGAGCTATAATACGATTTGAATTCCTTTGTCGCGCACTCGTGTTGACCATTATTTCTATGAAGTGAACAGGGTTTTGCCGTTGGAGGATACCAGTATCGCTACCAGAAGTACTTGTGCTTATTCATCATCCATGTACTAAGATCAAACAACCAGTACAGAACTGTTTCACGTCGCCGGCAACTTGCTCGATCCTCTCTCGCTTACAAGTATGTTCTTCTTAAAGTACCAAAAGTTAAGATCTTGAGATGTGTCTGCATGTGCACTACTTAAGTACATTGCTGCCGATGCAATTGCATCATCAGCTGCTGTGGCGTCAAGGTGCGTTTCCCGTCAACGATTGTAGAGTTTCGTTTACGAGTTCACAGACAAATCTCACGGTAGTCTCGCAGCCGCTCTAACAGAAGCACAAGTAGGCGCTAATACTTTGAAGTACGAGCAAAACGTAAGGCTCTCTTCCTTTCGATCCTTGCTCTTAGGGCAGGAAACTCAACGATTATGCTCGCCGGCCGACCCTGACATTGGCATAAGGATACTCATGGCTGCTGCTTATCGGTGAGTGCGATGCTCCGCTGATCGAACGAACAGCGACGTGAATACGGTCATAGCAGTCACGGTGTAGTCGCACAGTGCTGAGGACGTACACAAAGTGCGAATCATTAGGCAGCTCACTTTGTCTTTTTCCCTTCGACATTCAAGCCAACTCGACAATGCGTGCATTCGCCGTACTTGCTTCTCTCGCGACGGCGATACTTGCCACAACCAGCAATGCGTGCACCGGTCCGAACGCGCGGACGATGCCTCCAGCAGGAGCAATCGTCATCGATGCTACGGGCACTTACGCGGGTAGTTTCAAGACAGTGTCCGAAGGCGTGGCCCATGTCCCCAACACGACGGACGAGCACACCCTTTTCCTGTTCCCTGGTGTCTACCACGAGCAAGTGACAGTTCCAAAGCTGAATGGCCACCTGGTGCTGCAAGGGTACACATGCAACACGATGAACTACGCTAAAAACCAAGTGACTATCACCCATACAATGGCGCAAAAGGATCTGCCTGCCAATGCCACCGGTTCGCTCAACCAGCTCGTCAGTACGCTGTTGTTCAAGTCGAAAAGCGGAGTGAAAGTGTACAA
The DNA here is from genome assembly GCA_016880985.1 of Phytophthora idaei. Classification (NCBI taxonomy): domain Eukaryota; phylum Oomycota; class Peronosporomycetes; order Peronosporales; family Peronosporaceae; genus Phytophthora; species Phytophthora idaei. The sequence continues at coordinate 19,200 of QOKR01000861.1, forward strand.
CCTCAACGTCGCCAACCCGACTGGAAAAGTCAAGACACTTGGCCAGGCCGTAGCCACTTACATCGACGCCCCCAACTACGGCTTCTACGCCTGCAACTTCACTGGGTATCAAGACACCTTGTGTGCTAACAAGGGCCGCGAGCTCTTTGCCCGAACGTACATCTCCGGCGCCGTTGACTTCATCTTTGGTCTTCAGTCGAAGGCGTGGTTTGAGTCCTGCGATTTGGAATCTGTCGGAAAAGGCTGCGTAACTGCCAACGGCAACACTAACAGCTCCAATCTGTCCGAGTACGTCTTCAACAACGCGCACGTGTTCAGCTCCAACGCGTCGATGAACGGAACGGCCTACCTGGGCCGCCCATGGTATCCCTACGCTCGCGTCGTTTTCCAGAACAGCAAGCTTGGCGACGTAATCAACCCGCAGGGATGGCAGCAATGGAACAAGGACAACAACACCGCTAACGTCTACTTCAAGGAGTACAACAACCACGGGCCCGGTGCATCGGATAAACAGCGAGTGACCTTCAGTGGACAGCTGGACGCACCTGTTGCCATTACGGACATCCTTGGCAGCAACTACACGGACGAGTGGTGGGTGGACACCAAGTTTTTGTAGAGCATCGAACTGAGATGTGAAGCCGAGTTGACGAAATACTCAATTCGCGCCTAAGTTTTCTTACCATTTTACTGAAGTACTTTTTTCAAATGCGTCCGAGAAAGAGCAAAATAGACGTGCAAGTTTTTGATAAGCTTACAGAGTTTTCACGGGATGTTTGTTTTCGAAAAAGATGGTGTACATGTAAGGTACAGTAAGTTTGTATCAAAAGTTTTCACGGGATCTTTGATCTTCGAAAAAGGTGTTTCTTCGCCGACAGTGCCACCAAGTCTAAGCGTAAGATCTCAATCACGATCAAACACACAGGAAGTATATTTACAAACCTCTATACATCTTGATTTTATCAGTCGACGCTCTGAAGATCATAGCATTTGTGCGGCAACAACTTGCCCGTTGAAATGTTTCATCCCTCTAACAGTAGCAGTATGTATAGCTTGGAGAGTTGATCCGGAAAAAATAAACTCGCGGCGATTTTACATGGACTTACGGCGGTCACCAGCCACCTCACCATCGTCTTCACTCAGTTCCTCCAGCGTCATCGGTTGTGCCATCTTCACATTCTCCTCGGCCAGGTTCAACAGCGGCAACGG
>QOKR01000862.1:0-20382 GCA_016880985.1 Phytophthora idaei
GCTGACATTAACTGTGCTGCGTTTAGCTTTGAGCAAACATCTTCAACTTCTGTGTGCGAGCTGGTGACTTCAACGACGGGTAGAACGACTGGACTAAACAACTGACAGGCGGGTAATGTTGCTGACTATCGTGCTACCTAATGATCGGTCAAAATCTCCATAGCCACTTTCACTTTTTGACAATTCATTAACATGCGTTCATTTCATTTCACGGATTCGTTCTCAGTTTTTATATTTTTGACCCATTCATTTTCGGCCTATTGCCAGTCGAGATATTATTGCCTGATTCGAGATCTTCTGCAAGATCCTGGTACGACATTTGAAGTATTCGATCTTTGCGATCGCGGAGAATGAGCCGCAGTTATTGCTCGCGGCCTGGACCGCCGCCACTGAGTCCCGACTTCACAAGCAAGAGCATAATTCAATACTTCATGTATCTTTTTACAATTCTCGCAGTCGGCAGCGCCTCGACTGTCGCACACAGCGTTCTGTACCGAACATGATGACAAAGTGCTCGATGCGATCGGGCCTCGACCATGCGCAGACCATAGTCAACAGAACCAGATCCAATTACAGATCCATCCAATGAACGGAGAGACCTTTACGCTTTTGCGAGGGTAGTTCAATCTTCACTGCGTACCAAACGAGCGTATGCATGCTGCTCCGACCGCATATCACTGCTTCAAGACTCTGCGTCCCTAGTCACTTCATTCATTCTGGGTTACTCACGAAGAATCGCTAGAGTCCTCGCTGTGAATAAATATTGTGCTTCATAAACTCCCAGCACCACAAATACAACGATTTCTCCCCGCGAAAACCGATCTAAACCGGCTAAATGTGAAAATGGCAGTTTATCATCTTCATCAGGTTTCTGCACCATTTATAAATCATTAATGACTACCATGATGTCTATGCATGACTTCCCAGGCGTCTTCGTACTTAGTCGCATGCCCTTCGCTCAGCCAACCAACGCCGTCCCCCCTCCCTCCAGCAGCTCCAAGTCATTCTCCCTTTGAATCGTCGAAGAAGCGCCCCGACCGAAACACCCCAAAGGAAGCAATGAGCAAGCTGAACTCGGAGCTGCTGTCGCAGGCCGTGGACGACATCCTGGCCTTCTCTGCCGGCGAGACCATCACCATCAACGGTGATGAGCTCAAAGGCAAGAAGCGTAACTTTAACGAGACCATCGAGCTGCAGATTGCGCTCAAGAACTACGACCCGCAAAAAGACAAACGTTTCAGCGGCACGTTCAAGCTGCCCACCGTGCCCCGCCCCAACATGAAGATCTGCGTACTGGGTAACGCTGTACACTGCGAAATGGCCGAGAAGGAGGGCTTCGAGTACATGACGGTGGACGACCTGAAGAAGTTCAACAAGAACAAGAAGGTCATCAAGAAGTTCGCCAAGAAGTACGACGCCTTCCTGGCCTCGGACACGCTGATCAAGCAGATCCCGCGTCTGTTAGGCCCGGGTCTTAACAAGGCCGGCAAGTTCCCCACGCTGGTGACGTCCAACGACTCGCTGACCGAGAAGGCCGAGGCTGTGCGTGCCACCATCAAGTTCCAGATGAAGAAGGTCATGTGCCTCAACGTCGCCATTGGCCACGTGGGTCTGGACAAGCAGCAGATCGTGGTGAACACGCAGCTGGCTGCCAACTTCCTGGCCTCGCTTCTTAAGAAGAACTGGCAGAACATCAAGGTGCTGTACCTCAAGTCCACCATGGGCCCTGCCGTCCAGATCTTCTTCTAGATTTTCTGCTCTTGTGCTTTATGGGCCACGTGACTGAAACAGTCAAAAGACGTCTTACCATTGCGCCTGTGCAATGGAAGCTACTTCGACCACTGATAACAATAATTTGAAGGGAATTTCGTTGTCAGCAAAAACATCTCCTGTGTTTTTTTTATTGTATTGATGCTTTTATATACTCTGGATTGTTGCTGTTGCAGTTTACCACTTCTGCGAAGATTACGCGGTTGTAGTGAGGTTGTATCTCTAAGTAGCAAGTTGGTTTCTTCAGATGTTTTCCTTCTTTCCGCCCATTACCAGTTCTGCTTCGTGGATAGATATTGGATATCCCTCCTTCGTCCGAGTATCTGGGTTATGAATGTCTTTGCTACCGCCGTGTTGAGTTTAATAGCGGCCGCATCTTTGCGTGGCGATACGATCAAGTGCAGCTATTCGCCCAACCAGAACCGGTCACGATATCGGAAAAGCAGCACCAAGTTCAAACCTGAACAACTAATTTGCGGTGGGTGCGGGCTAAAGGGGACAAAAGGAGACGAAGGCTGCAGGGATGCATATCTGGGCTCACAAGTTTACAGCCGATCCACGTGGTAGCAAGATAAATGGGCGATGATGTTCGCTTGGTACTTCCCGAAAGGCTTTTGGGCTGGCATGGCATCAAGACGTCACGACTGGGCGAGTGTGGTCGTGTGGATTGACAATTCTGCCTTGGAGCCAGCCAAGATTCTTGGTGTATCGCTGTCGAAATCTACAGACCACAACTCGACGGACACGGCCATTTTACGAGCGCTACTTTGCTGGTTTCCAAGTGCTTGGTAGACGTGGGAATCGAACCTACGTACAGGGCTCGAACACTTCTATCAGAGTTACCCATTCGACTATGCTGCCCTTGAGTTCGGCATATTTGGGTTTTACCACCCGACTACCAGGACCTCATCATGTGGGAACAACTTACGGAAGAAGCGCGGGTGGCTCTGAATGCGACGGACTTTGGGAAATCAAAGGTGCCGTTCAACGATGACAACTTCGAGAATACGCTCGAAAAAGCGTGGTCATTCTAGATGATCTCTAGGATGAACACCCGTCGAAATCTAAAAACGAGCAATGCATTTTGCTTGGAGCTTCAGCAGGTAAACGAATGTTGCCACCCAGCACATGCGTTGCCAGTTCTTTCATACTGCGTGGCCTATCGACTCCTCTATAGAGGATTTTGAAATCTCAGTGACGTGGAATCTTGCTACCACCACGAACACTTCGAAACCTGTGATGAGTACAACATTCTTGACCTCCAGGAAAATAATGTAATGGGCAAGTCCAGAGCCGAAAGGAAAACAAATTGCCTCGAAGTACTAGAACAAATTTGCAAACCTCATTTAATTAAACATGCGCCTCGCAATTGCAAGGTGCAATATTGGCAAGCCGTGGAATCACAGCTTGCCAAGTGTTAGAAGATGCAATCTACGAACTTCATCGTTGACTGCATTTTTTAGGGGCATTCTTTAAAGAGCGACCAAGACACTATTTTAAAAATGTTATTATTTAAAAAATCCGCCGTCATCCCAGAGAATTAAAACTTTCAAGTTTAAGAACTTACTGATTGAAAAGCTATGTTGTGAATGTTGTTATGGCTACCAGAGAACTGAAGAAAGAGGTGACTACCTCTTTTTCACAATTTACTTTATGGATAAACTACCTACCATATTACTTTGAAGTAATACTTCGAAGTATTCTGGAAAAGAGCATTGCTTTTGACACTGATTTATGTTACCCACAAACACATGAGTTCATGTGGTGGGGCAAGAAAATGAAGTGCTGGGCCATGTGAGTCACGAACACACCATGCTTTTCGCTCGGCGAAAAACACGCGCCACCACTTCGACCACAAGCAAACTATCATGCAAGGCCCTGATCTGCGTGTTGTGTGTTCCACACCATGTCGCGCTGCATCCAATCACAACGTCGACGCCGGCTATTGTCCATCATCTCATTTCAACTTCGTCCAATCACATCCTCTTTTCCATCTAAGTACGACGACGTTCTACCGTCCAAGCAACAAAGCATTTCTGCTTTCGCTCCCCCCGACATCAGATCATACCAGTACAGTAGTCCCAATGTTGCGCAACGTGGCTTTGCTCTCGCGCCGCTCCGTGGTGATGCGCTCCGCTGTCACTGCGCGCGCCTTCTCCTCCTCTTCCGACTACGACCTGGTGGTGATCGGTGGCGGTCCGGGCGGCTACGTGGCCGCCATTAAGGCCGCACAGCTGGGCATGAAGACGGCGTGTATCGAATCCCGCGGCAAGCTGGGCGGCACGTGCCTTAACGTGGGCTGCATCCCGTCCAAGGCGCTTCTGCACTCGACGCACCTGCTGCACACGGCTCAGCACGACTTCAAGAGCTACGGTATTGACGCTCCCGAAGTTAAGGCCAACTTCCCGCAGATGATGAAGGCCAAGGAAAAGGCCGTTAAGACCCTAACTGGCGGCATTGAGTCGCTGTTCAAGAAGAACAAGGTCACGTACATCAAGGGATACGGTAAGATCTCTGCCCAGGGCGAGGTGTCGGTTGCCCTTAACGATAACAAGGGTAACGAAACTGTTAAGGCCAAGAACATCATCATTGCCACGGGTTCCGAGGTCACTCCGCTGCCCCCCGTGCCTGTGGACAATGCCGCTGGAAAGATCATTGACTCCACGGGCGCTCTGGAGCTTAAGCGCGTCCCGGAGCACCTCGTGGTGGTCGGTGCTGGTGTTATCGGCCTGGAACTGGGCTCTGTGTACAAGCGTCTGGGCGCTAAGGTGACGGTCGTGGAGTTCCTGGACTCCGCTTGTCCCGGTATGGACAAGGAGGCTGTCAAGGAGTTCACGAAGCTGTTGAAGAAGCAGGGACTGGACTTTAAGTTCGGTACCAAGGTGACGGCCTCCGAAGTTAACGGAGACGTAGTTAAGCTCACCACGGAGCCTTCTGAGGGCGGTGACGCGTCTAGTATTGAATGCGACACTGTGCTGGTGGCTACTGGCCGTCGTGCCTTCACTGCGGGTCTCGGTCTGGAGCAGATGGGCATCCAGACCGACAAGCTCGGCCGTATTGAGGTCGATGACGCCTTCCGTACCCAAGTGCCCGGTATCTTTGCCATTGGCGACGTGATCAAGGGCGCGATGCTGGCCCACAAGGCCGAGGAGGAAGGTATTGCCTGTGTGGAGAACATTGCCGGCAAGCACGGCCACGTTAACTACGGCGCCATCCCTGGCGTCATTTATACGTTCCCGGAGTTCGCGTCGGTGGGCAAGACGGAGGAGGAGCTCAAGAATGAGGGAATTGAGTACAATGTGGGAAAATTCCCCATGATGGCCAACTCGCGTGCCCGTACCGTGGCTGAGGCTGACGGTCTGGTTAAGGTGCTGGCGGACAAGAAGACGGACAAGCTGCTTGGCGTGCACATTATCGCCAGCAACGCCGGCGAGATGATCGCTGAGGGCGTGATCGGCATTGAGTACGGCGCTGCCAGTGAAGACCTGGCGCGCACGTGCCACGCCCACCCGACGCTGAGCGAGGCGTTCAAGGAAGCCTGTCTGGCCGCGTTCGACAAGCCCATCAACTTCTAAGGCAAAAAGTAGACTGAGGACGACAGAGTATGGAGGAAACTAGCGCGTAGTGCGGACGGCAGAGTGCTTATTCGCGTATGCGAAGGTTATATACGTGACTCTTCGTGCATCTTCACCACTTAGTGTGTTTCGTGCTTGTGCTGTAAAGCTCGATCCGCTCTGGTGGTCTCCATACATGGGGTACGACTGATCTCCTGGTATCTCGGCTCCATGATTTTCTTAGGTTGATTCACAGTTGCAGACCGTGTGCTTTCTCCTCCTTAGCCGGCATTTCGGCACCCAAGATCCCCTTGTTTAAGGTCATTCACTGCAGATCTCCCGCTCAGAGCTCGCCCTTATTGCCCAGAAAGTCCTCGCGACCCATGTGACCCTTAAATGTCGGCAGCATGTACGTGACGGTCTTGGGTAGTCCGACATTGAATTTGCGGAGCTGGTGAGAACCAAGCGACTCCCTCCCATGAATAAATTTGTAGGCTGTTCGACGGGTGTTGAACATGCGAAGCTGCTTGACGGGACACACATGCTGCCTCTCCGTTAGCATCCACACACTGTGTGGCTAAAGGAGACGCGTGTGTGACACACTGAGCAGCTCTACCTTGGCAACGGACTAACGTGGTGATTGCTCCAACAAACGATTACGAAAACCTACGATACGCCATACTGTATAAACCTACGATTCGTCATTTTGAGGAAATGAAGTTCATTAAAAAAAGAGAGACTACATCCCGCCCTATATATATACATTACATGGCTCGCTTATTAGCTCTAGTTTGCGTGTATTTTCTTCTTCTTCATTTCGTACTTCTCTGGCCCACTCCAAAATGGCCATTTCATATTTTGGTCCATAACTTCAGAACCAAGGCCCATCACTGAACACCAAGCACACCACAATGAAGCTCTGGCAATGCCGAGCACGAGCATATTTTTTTCGCTGCTTAACTCGCCATTTTGAGGGACAGAGCTTCGATCACAGGCGGCGCTCTGAGGGGTGAATTAGGTTATTTGTCGCAGTTTAGTCAACTTTTAGCGATATTACACTAGATATTTAGCACGCTGAGCCCAGCACTTTACGAACGGACGGTCCGATTCCTAGCCTCTCATTCGCTTAAGAAGCGCGGCAAATTAGAGCGGGCCAACGCGAGGTTTATTGCCCAAATCACCACAGCCACCAATGAGAATTGACCAATCAGAAACGAGCTAATAATTAGACTAAAAATTTGCGAACTGCTCAAAGTGAATTAAACTTCAACTTTAGGCGAACAACACCAAGAACGCGGTGACAACGGCATCCGTGGCTACTGGCACCGCCATGAGGAGGCGACCGTTGACTGCAACGTGCTTGCTAACCCTCGGTAGCTTGAAATCATTCCCTCCACCACTTCGTAGAACTGCCTCCATTACTTTCTGTAGCGTAACAAAACACTTGTCGACCCCCAGCGCAGCGCTCTGCAAGAAAGTGCGCCACTCTGGCCCGTGTCGCGGGGGGGGGGATGTCGCTGTTGCCTGGTGCTCGGGGCATCCGCGAGGTGAGTCGTGGTTGCTTGCGTGTCGAAATCGAGTGTGGGAAGAACGCCACGAATTAACCTTCACTGGCCATTGAATTAACGTTTGCGGCGTGGCGTCCCAGCCATTACATTTTAGCCAATAGTAATGGTTAGCGCAGTTCTGTGTGGCGCACAAAAAAACCTAATGGCCATTTTGGAGTGGCCAGAGAAGTAGTTAACAATTGGTATCAGTCGATTGTCTCTCGACACGGTAGAAAACCTCGTGTTTCTCTAAACCCTTGACACGGACACGCCACCCAGTGTGTTAGATGTACTACCGGTAAACTTAGTTTAAATTATACCTGTATAAAAGTTTGAATGACGATGGTGGCGCCAGCGAAGACGAAACGACGAGGGCGGGAGGGTAAGTAGCAATGATTTACAGTTGTAAGACGCACAAACACTTAATAATATGTTTGCAAACACCACCAACAGTTAGTTAGTGTGCAGTAGAAATCACAAACATGTCTGCAGAGTTCGCTAACTGGGCATACAAGTACCTTAGCAACCTTGCCACATTATGAATCGATATTCTGACGGCTAATTAGCCACGACCAAATTAAAGCAAATTTGTTTCTATGGCAACAGTGATTCGCTTCGTCGCTGCCAGTGAAATTTTCAGGTAGCCTTGTTTAGCAGCCCTGAGAGCGTGGCGATTTACCGTACCCTCATCTCACATATCCCCCCCCTCTCTTTTCCAGTTCGCCTGACCTTCTCAGCCCTACGGCCCTGCAATGACCGTCATGAGCCATAACTCTTAATGTAGTAATAATCCTAATAATATAGCATTCACTTTTGTAAAAGTAAAAAAAAAAAAAAACACATGGGTCAAGAAAATACCCCCCCCATCCCCCCCCCCCCCCAAAAAAAAAAAAAAAAGGTAGATTTCTTTCTTGGGTCGTCTGGGCTGTACTACTAGGGGTTTGTCAAATGCAATAGGAAAAAGAAATCGCGCAAACTAGTGCTGATTAATAGCGATGCACGAGCCCATGCCAGTCACCCATTGCGTGTACCCAGCCGTGCAGATACAAGGACGAGGTTGAAGATAAAACAGTCTAACTCCGCCAACAGGTTAGCTAGATTTACTTACACACTAACAAACAGTTAGCAAACAGGTGTGTCAACAATACCGTTAGTGATTGTGCGAACACTAGTACGGACAGAGATGTTCCCATTGAGGGAAGTCGAGCACTGCACAACATGTTCAATTGCCTCTCCGAGTTTTCATTATTGTATTATTGGGACCATTGGAAAGAGCCACGATTACATGATAGCGCAGATTCCATTGTGCAAGGTTGAACGGACGTAGATTTGGGAGCCCCAGGCAGTTTTCAACAATGTAGAGCTCGTTGGGGCAAATAATTGCATCTTCGTTTCCGGCTCCAGGGTCGTGGCGTGGCGGATGCCCCACTGAGAATTACCGCTCGTCACGCGTGGCCACCGTTCTTGTATGATTAGCACATTTGACGCGCCAAGTTGGCAGATCCTTTAGCTGAGAGAACCGGATAATCTTCAAAAGCACTGGACAGCCAGCGTCCCAAGAGTTTGATCACGAGGCGGTCAGTACCGGAATTCAGAAGTGATGTTGCTCCTCCAATTCGGACGGACTGCGTGGAAAATCTTCCGGGGTCGAGGCCACATTGAGCTGCTGCCGCTTTGATAGTCGCGGATATTGATTCTGATGTAATTCCGCCAGCGTGTGTCGATAGTGCAGGGTCATCCGGCCATCTCCCGAAAAATGCAGCTCCTTTAAGAACCCATCGCGCTCCTCGCACTGGGCAAATCAGTTTATCTGCCGATTTGTGATGAAAGCGTATTTCTTGTCTCCCGAATTGATTGTTCTTAGCCCCGCTTAGCGTGATACCAACAATATCAGCTCTCTTTGGTGGTACTTGTCTTTCGTTCTTGTCGAAGAATCTGATCGCCGACAGTCGTAACACGTAATTGTGCAATATTTTTCCAATAAAGAGGTATTCTGAGCGCCGAAGTAAGAAGAAATACCCGAGCAGCAGCCCACCCCACAGTAATTGATCGCGTGGTTGAACCAGATTGATTGTCCGAAAAATCACTCGAAGTAATTGCGCGGTCAGAGGTTGCTGCTTGACCACTGGAATAGTGAACCGACGGATACCACGCAGAAGAATCGCCAGGGTCGTATCCCGCCGTATTGCAATGGTACCAGTGTACAGCACACAATTTCGTGCAAATAGTGGAATACGTGTTGCCCACCTGTTGTCGATTCATTCCGAACTGCCGTAGGTAGACAGCGAACGCACCCAACAGCTCTGCATTTGTATCGACTGCTGCCTCAGAAAACCAAGGACTTACTTGCATCATTTCACACCACTTGGTCCATTGATGCCATCCTCGCGAATAACTAGTTCGTGAGGAATGCGCTAAAGCCCCTGCTCGCAATAACGCACCCACGGCCGCGAGAGATCGCGCAAGTCGCTCGGGACTGGAATCCGCTGGCATTCAGAAGAAAGCTTCGAAAATAATAATTTTAGAGATGGCGACTGCCACACCCTGCTGCCTGCATCGGTCATTGTGTTGTCGCTCCCAGCAATATGAGCCCCGGTTGAGTAAAATCCATGGTGGACTTCGCATATACCCAAAATCCGTATCAGCATTTGCGCATACTCGTTCCAACTAGCCCGACGGTTATTCCATGATACTGCAGATACATTATCGATCCAAAACCGAACATGGGAATCGGATCAGCTGCCGGTAGGATGCCAGTGATGACCCCATACCAGGGATGCGAAGACCGCGCTCATCAACTCACGTACATTGATACCAAAATTGTTGGTGCCGCTGATGTTGAATTCCTGAATAAGTTTCACTTCGTCACCGCTAAATTCCACCTGAATATATTCTTGACGAGCTGGATACAGTGCCCACAAGCCTTTGTCACTAGCATCCACATGAATAGGGATGTCCGGTTCGTGGCGGTTTGTAAAACGAGCAAGCGGGATGGAGTTTAGTTGTCCGATATCGAGAATGAGCTCGAGACAGCGTAAGTCATCTTTCACGGAACTGGTGACGGTAAGAGCACCATATCGAGAAGTACTTCGTTCCAAGTCGGCAACAAGCTGGAAAAAGGGTGCTGCTGCTCTATGCACGTGACGATGTGCCGCAAGGGCCCCATTAGTTTCCGATGCTGAGTTCGTGTAACACAGGACTTCTCAGCGATGTCTTGAATTCGCCGTCGTGCTTTTTCTACCTTTCTCACAGGCATAGACACAGTTAACAACTGAAGATCCCACTTGAGGCCCAATGCCGATCCCTTTGTGAACCACGAATAAAAAAAATATCGTTGCAGGTTACTGGCCCGAGAACGGCCACCATGACAGTGCGTAGGGCAAGTTCAGCTTCTTGAAGCCGTGAACCGACGTTCGGTTCAATTGCAATGTGATCATCGCACCATGCCTTGGGGTCGAAAGTGTGGGGACCGCATATTGGTTGACGTGTCCACACGGGTGCAGAACTAGCATAAATATGATTGATAGCACCTCCATCCGTCCAATACGAAGACGGCGAGTTCTTCCGGCACGAGAGAGCAATGAACAGTATCCCAAGCTCTGGAATCGTACCCGCAAATCGCCCAACGTCGTCAGCCGCTATTGGAATGTTCCGAAAGGTGCCGTTCACGTCTCCCGTCATCATGTGCTGAAGCCCTGGGAATGATTCAGCGACATCTAGTATACGATTGGCTAATGCCGCTGCACCATCGTACGAAATCAGCATTTCTTCGTCCGGTAGATTGTCGTTAACGGATGAACCAGGCGGAGATGATAATCATGAATGAGCCTAGCGTCCACCGATAGGCCCTCCTCTCTCTTTTGGACTGCTTTAAACGGACTACGAGTCACTCCATCTAGTACGTCAAGCAGGCTAAGATCAAGAATCAAATAGCGGTATTCGTATTGGCAAGCTCGTAGCTTCTTCACGATAATATTCAGAGCACGTCGAGCGGAACCATGATTCGATGGGGGTTTACTCTGTCGTACAAATGGCTGTCGCCACACAGGTTTAACCCCAGACGTTACGATTATTTCCCAACGAGACGTGTGTGGATACATATTCCACGTCGAAGACTGCTGAGGCAATTCAAGAAACTTGTTCTGCCGAGGTTTCACCTCGCAACAGCCTGCCAAATACTGGTAATTGCATACTAGAGCGCCGAATCAGCTTACTGAACACAGATTGTTTACTTCGATCAAGCAGGAAAGTCACTTTTCCTCCTGAAATAGTAGAAATTGATGCTGATTGTGGCGGAGTAAGACCATAGCTCCGAAGCACTCTGTTTAATTAAGTAGATGCTTCATCTAAATATAATCTTGCCGAGCGAGAATCGTCTGAGAAAGACGTAGCTGTCCCTTCTGAACGTAGTGGCTCATGTTGTCGCTGTCGAATGGGATGGCTGGCATGACTGACAACTCCGTCCCGCCAGGTGAGCCTCGGTTGAGCGAACCTGAGGACAGTTGGCGGTCGAGTGGCTCTGGAATGAGCAGACTCAAGGACTTTCGTCGGTCGAGTGGCTCCAGTGTGAGCGGACCCGAAGACTTTCGTCGGCCGGGCGGCTCCAGGGTGAGATTACCCGAGGACTCTTGTCGGTCGGGTGGATCTGTCAGTAGACCCAAGGACTTGCGTCGGTCGGGCTGCTCAAGATCAGGATGCAGGTGCAGCGATGTCGATTTCTGAAATGCTTGTACTGTGTTGGCTTGTGTTGGAGTCATTGCCGAGTCAAGCGCTGCACTAAATTCTAGAGTGGAAACGCGCCGTGTTTGACACTCCATTGGTACGCTCATTGGAAAATTAGTATCCATCTGCACCTTGCCGCACCGTCATTGCATATCCGCCCCCCCCCCCCAAGTTCTTGTTGATGAACTTCTTCACGTTCTCGGGTATTGCGGCGGGCTTAAAATGACAGATATTGTCGATAACACAGTTGCCATTCTTTCCTCGGCACCCACGCGCAGAAAGGAAACGCAAACAGATCTGCTTTTGACCTTGCTATGGAAGCGGTTTACGAATCTCGTTTGGAATGAAGACGCGGTGACCTCGTTTGTCGCTTTCTAGACCACGCTTGCCACATGCCGACGAATCCGATCGTGAGGCTGAACCTTTGTTACTCTTCAAGGATGCGGCGAGATCTTGGCGAAGAATCAGATGGTGCACACCCACAAACGACTCGTGTGAAGCCTTGAAGTGCGTCTCAATCGTCTTTGCATCCTCCATACTACCGTCAGACGCGTACACTCGGAATAATTCAAGCCGATCATCTACCCACGCCGTGATCTCCGTGACGGCCGCCATCGAGGTGGGTAGTTCACTCACTCGAAGCTCTCTGAGGACAACCAACGCTACATGTAACGTCTCTTGCACCACAGGCTTGCACAGTTGGCTTGCCAGGTTACTTAGGCTTCAACAGCACCGACTAAAACTGAGAAATCATCGACCTCTGTAGGAACTGGAAGAGTGTTCTTGGCCGAGAAATTACTCATATCACTTCGGCGAACACGCGCACGTTTTTCGACCTCCGTTACACGAGCGAAGTGTAGTACCGACAATCCCATCCAAAAAGACCACGCAATACAGCAGGGTGTGGAAAAAAGCCATACTTCCAGTGCATCTGAACATGCTCTACAAATTGTTGTGGGGAAATGTTTGCGTACGTACCGTTAATGAGGGCGTTATGCATGGTCGATTGAGTTCTGGACGGCCGGAACTGGTTCTTGTCCGCAGTAGCAACTTCACTAGGCCTTAAGTGGCATAGTGCTGAGTTTTCGATAACGTTGCCACCTCGCCGCAATGATAGAAGTTCATCAATATCGTGTTGCAGTTGCACAGCTCCAGACTCCTGGCGTTGGTTTGTAGATAATACCCCCCCCCCGCAGCTGCCGTTTCGCGCGTCTACGTTTTGTTGCAGGTTCAGTTGGCGATTGTTTAACATCATCCGGATCCGCAGCGTCGTCATCTGAGTCGCTTAACCCATCATTCTGGACCACCTCAGTCCGTGTCATAGGTGAAGTTACACCGTGTCTACCAGTGTCGTGTCCTTCAGAACCAACTGGAACCGGGTCGAATATGGAATCACCAAAGACCATTCCTAAGGGAGGAAACCGACCTCCATCCTTGTAAAATACGTAATTGAGGATGTGACGAATTGTCACCTGGGTCACCTCAAAACTTGAAATATCGAGGAGAGGAACAGTCTTGGATTCATCCAAGCGGCGATCTCCGACCGCCGCAAGGAGCACGGCTGAAACGCGTACTGCGGACTGGACTACTCCGTTAAACATCTTGTATACCGTGTCATGCATTTGTTTTAATTCCAGTGGCATGACCAGGCCCACCCCACGGCCGCTGCATGGCCGAAGCGAGTAGATCTCTACCGCAACATCGAAAATTGAATCTAGTGAGTGAAGAATTGCAGTTTGTTGTTCACCAAAGCTCACGGCAAGCACCCCGTTGCGTTCTTCCGACTCCCATTTGTAACCAACCACAAGGCCATAATCCCAGACCCGTGCTCCTCCATGTAACACTCGGGATGTGCAAATAGCACCTCCAACGAAAGTGCCGACTCCATCCAACGCCTCTTCCTCGGACACCACCCGTGCTTCGATGTCCGCAAGCACGAGCTCGACTCCCTGGGGCTCCTCTGTTGCCCAACGCCCGCTGGGCACGAGTTTTACCTTGATCTTTCCACCTCGGGAGACGGCCCCTTCCGACTTCCCGTACGCAAAACCAACGAGGTCGAACGACCCGGGACGCAGATAATACTAGTTACTGGTCATGGTGTCGGTTCAAGGGTCCGAGAAGGTTTGCTTGGAGGTTGTTAGCTTCGTCGAGACAAATTAAGGAATGAATGGAGGCGTGTGCTCTCCCAACTCGACACTTATGTCTATCTATAACTCACTCCGACATCGGGAAACTTTGCTTTCGTCTGCAACCGCTACAGCTTCTGGCCGTTGCCGCCACAACCTGCCAGTTATCTTTAACCGCCATGGTATGATCAACACGATTTTAATATAAAGCTGGTTCTGCACATTTAGCACTCGAACTTATGCAGTGCTGAATAGCCGAACTCACAATACAATTTGACGCATGGTTTGTTATTGTGCGTTCTACTCGAACTTTCCGATGTTCGTTGATTCGAATAGACGTGGTTAAAATGAGGCCAAATCGACGGAACGGGGAAATAACTTGAACTCATTAAAGGCCTAAGTGCAAATAAGATTTCATTTAGATCCGAATTCGTACTTAGAAGCCACATGGCTTGGTGCCTGATGATTGACAAATGACTTGAGAATTGTATTGGGCATTTCAACCCCATGCTTTGGAACCGGCCACGATCGGCAACTTTGGTCGGAATTCACAATTAAATTGGTAACTTTTTTTAATCGTACTTGGAAGCATGGTGATGCATCTCGCCATCTTCGGCAATGGCCCTTTCACAAATACTAAGATGTCGTAAACCAGCTATGACATAAGCCTCACTTATATCAATCGATATCCGAGACTGCTTAGCGCTTCATTATGACCCCTCACTACAGGGAAGATGTGCGACTGGCGTTAAGTTGCAAGATTTCAAACGAAGTCGGCTAGTTGGCGCTAAGTTGCAGGATTTCAAACGAAGCCGGGTGGATGGCGTTAAGTTGCAGGATGTCAAAGTTTTTTGGGCCGCCTAACACAGTTCTTCGAACTGCGAATTCGATTCACAGTATACGATAACGAGCTCTCTGTTTCTACCAGCGACGGAAACCTTCTCGTTGTGCCATAGCACATGTCACCATGCTGCTTGAATCAGGTTTTGTCGCTATAGTCTACGTGATACCGTCGTCAGCCGTGGTTGTCCGTCTGGTCACCCTAGTCGTTCTTCTTGATCTGGATGCGAATCTGACGAGGGCATATTGGCAGATAGCCACCGTAGCGATCAAGCAACCCCAGTCCACGAAGTTTAGTGGCGTTTTCTCCTAGTCCAGTGCTGAACCGTAACAGGAAAATACCAAACAACTAGACTCTAAGCAAATCTCGTCTTGCCAACAGCAATAAAACAATCACTGATGGTGATTGATAACGAATGTCGTGGTTACACGTTGCCGACTACTCGACTAGGCGCCTACCGCTAGGCACGCGGCATGCGCCTGCCAAACGCGTGCTACAGTTGAAGTAAAAGGAATGGTGTGATCTGATTGGCCAATCGTTTAGGATCCTGGATTGTGATTGGGCGACAAATTCAATTTGGCCTATCACATGATCTGCCGTGACATGTGACGTGTACACTGTGTGGCCGTCTCACTAGGTGTGTCCATCCCAGGTTACGATTTATATGCCTCTTTGTATATAAGTGTGCCAGTCTCAAGATACTATTTGTATACAGACTTGCCCATAGGAGGAGGGTACTGGGGGCTGCATGTTCAGGAAGGAGCAAGCATCACTAGACATTCTAACTCAATCAATATCACGTTCAAATCTTCATCCATCTACTACAAGCCTCCTTCACATCATCATATACTCTCAATTGGTTATGAGCCCAAGTTACGCTGACACTATCGACAAGCTCGTGGAGGACAGCTACTTTCACTGGGAGTTGAACATGCGGATGAAGCTCGCTCGCAAGGGTCTGCTCCCGCAGATCATCAAGCCCGAGTTCGACAAAGTGAGTGATCGCTCCACGGTAAATGGAAGACCAACAATTTGAAGGCCCTTGGTATGATCGCTGGAGACGTGAGTCTCACATAGCAAGTCTACATTCATGGAGCATTAACCGCCGCAGAGTTGTAGACCTTGGTCGGAGAGCACTTCAATCGTAAGACGCTCAAGAACCGCCTCCTCGCTACCGAGAAGCTGCACAGCTTCAAGATGGAGCCCGGGATGAAGTTCGGTGTTCATGTGGACAGGTTCAAGGAGCTGATACTCCAGATGGAGTCAATCGGTGAGTCTCTGGATGAGATTTGGTATCTCGTGCTGCTGCTTGGAAGTTTGGGTGACGAGTACCGTATGCATGCCACCGTTCTCGAGAATACTCCTAACGTGGTGCTCGCTTATGCGATTCAAGCACTCGCTGGTGTTGAATCCTCGGATGAATCGTCATCGTCCCAAGAGGGAGCATTCGCAACGAAGCGGAAGGACTTCGGCAACAAGCGTCGCTTCAGTGACAATTCCTACTACTACAAGAAGCCCGGGCACAAGGAGTTTGAGTGCCGGAAGAAAAGGGCCGACCAGGGATGGCGCAGGGTCAAACGTCCGACTTTGTATTTACGGCCGCGAGTGCGATGGCTAATTCTGAATGGATCGTCGACTCTGGTGCGAGTTTGTACATCACCAGTGTCCTGGACAAGTTTGTGCCCAGGAGGGACCCGATGACGCCAGTCCGCATCACGATTGGGAATGGCACGAAAATCGACGAAGTTGCAACGGGCACCGTCGGATTGAAGCTGATGGGCGGGGCGTCTGTCACGCTGTCGGATGTTCTGTACATTCCAGAAGTTGGAGGAAGTTTAATCTCGGTATCCAAGCCGGCCGAGAAGGACGTTGCCGCGCGGTCTAGCAAGGGCATGTGTGTCTTTAGCTATGGCAACGCAGCGCATAGAGGCCAAGCGCTGTGGAGTCGTCTACAAGCTGAGGACAGTGGGGGGGGGGGTCATGTCGCGACAGCTCGTAAGAAGCCGTGGACTGTGGTACACGCACGCCTAGGCCACATCCCGTACAAGCGCTACGAACAGCTACTGTCCGCGGCGGAAGGTGTGCTCCGAGTCACGAATGGAGTCCATAGTAACGACGTCTGCCCAGGCTGCGACATGGGGAAAGATGAAGGCCGATGACTTCCCACGGCACCTGGACAATCGCGTCAAGAGTGATGGGGTACTCGATTTAGTGCACACGGATGTGATGGGTCCAATGCAGACCAAGACGCCTGGAGGTTGCGCGTACGTAGTGACGTTCATCGACGATTACTCACGTCACGTCACTGTGTACTTCATGAAGACGAAGTCGGATGTGCTGTTCAAGTTTAAGATCTACAAGGCAGCAATAGAGATTGCGACAGACAAGAAGATTAAGCGTCTACATTCGGATAACGGCGGTGAGTACACGGGTCGACAGTTCAAGGTTCACCTCAACCTCAGGGGCATCAAGCATGAAAAGACGGTGCCGTATACGCCTCGGCAAAATGAGTTGGCTGAGCGCCTGAACCGGAGCCTCATTGAGATGGCTCGCTGCATGCTATATCACGAGGGCATCGAGAAGAAGTGGTGTGCTGAAGCGGTTAACACAGCTGCGTGGGTCATCAATCGGATCCCAAATTCCGTTACCGTCAAGACACCCTACGCGATCGTGTACCGTACTAAGCCGCAGCTCAAGAACATGAAGGTGTTTGGTGCGCTCGGCTACGCGCATACACCAGACGATAAGCGTCGTAAACGCGACGCGAAGGCGTTCAAGTGTCGCTTCATGGGTTACGAAGATGGTGTCAAGGGATACTGCGCGCAGAACATTGAGACCGGGAAGGTGTACATCATGCGCACCGTGCAGTTCGTGGACACGAGTAGCCCAGGAAACTTGGTGACGCATGGTGAAGAGAAAGACGTTGAAGGCACTTCTACCGTGCCTACGCCGAGCGGTTCGCGGCTAGTGGACGCGCTACAGATTGCACCAGTCGAAGTTCCAGCTGGCGAGTTTTCCCACTTCAACGTGAAATGACCGTAAACGATTCGATTGTGCTGTATGGTTCGACCCATCCCATGATTACTCGGTCGCGCACACGTCACACTGACGAGCCGACGGATCTTGAAGAAGATGGCGCAAGGAAGAAGCAAGTGGTGGCGTCGTACGAGGTCGGGACAAAGCGCCAGCATCAAGAACGCCAGATGGCAAACGACCAACAACTCGCTATCTACGATGGTGGTCAAGCAATGGCCGCTAGCGAGGAAGTCCCCAAGTCATACGTTGAGGCCACTACCGGTGCAGGCCGTGGCGAGTGGAAAAATCAATTGCAAGTGAGCTGGAGTCTGTCAAGACCAGCACACCAGCGACCAATCGGTTTTCTCTTGGTATTCGCGTTGAAGCGGGACAAGAAGGGACAAGTCATCCGTCACAAGGTCCGTCTCGTAGCGAAGGTTTTTTCGCGAAAGCATGGCATCGACTACGAAGAGACGTACGAGCCGGTGCACACTGAAGTCCATCCGTGTCAAGCTGGCGAAGTGCACTGCTGCCGAATTCGAGATCGAATAGTGCAACGTTGACACCGCATTCCTGTAAGGCAAGTTCAATGCGGAGATCTAAATGGGATCGCCGGAAGGACTGTGGGAATTTCTCTCTTTGGCAGAAGCTGAAGGTGAGAACGACTTCGTGTGTCTCCTATTGCAAAACTTGTACGGTCTGAAGCAGGCATCTCGTGTGTGGAATGATACAATCGACGAGCACCTCAAGGACATGGGATTCAAGGGAGCCAATGTTGACCCGTGTGTATACACGAGAGGTGACAGTGACAAAGACTGCATCGTGTGTCGCTATGTCAAATACATGCTGAATGTCGCGAAAGATAAGGCTATCATCGCTTCGGTGAAGGCTGTTATCGCGGAGAAACTCAAGATCAAGGATCTCGGACGCACACGCTTCATCCTCAGAATCAAAATCGACTAGGCCGTGGATTGCAAGGCTCAACGCATTAGTCAACATGTGTATACGGAGTCGATCGCCAATAAGTTCGGACAGCCGTGCCTCACCCCACTGGAAGCTGGAGTTCATCTGACCAAGGCTAACCAACCCCAGACCGAAGCCGACAAGGCCAAGAAGAGTTCCAAGCCGTACCGTTTACTTGTGGGCAGTCTGATGTACCTGGCATGGGGGACCTGACCGGCATCTCAATCACTGTCGCTCAGTTGAGTCGCTTCTTGGAGAATCCCGGTCAGAATCATTGGGATGCTGGCATTAGGGTGGATCGCTATCTGTTGAAGACGAAGGTCGTTGGTATCACGTACGATGGACAACAAGGAACGGAACTCGTCGCATACTCGGATTGGGCCGGCAACCGTGACGACAGACGCTCCACGGGCGGTATAATGCTCATGATGTGTGGTGCTCCTGTGGTGTGGCAATCAAGTTTTCAGAAGACCGTCGCACTGATCTCGACTGAGACCGAGTACATGGCGCTCAGAGACTGCGTGAAGGAAATGGTATGGATGCGACTGCTTCTTGGTTTACTGGGACAACCAGAAGCCATGGCATTGGCGAAGAATGTTGGATACCAAGCTCGCACCAAGCACATCGACATTCGCTACCACTTCATCCACAAGAAGGTTGCGAGTGGTGAAGTTGAGCTGGGAGTACGTGGACACCAAGAACCAGCTTGCTGACTACATCACGAAAGGCTTGCCGACCGAGCCGCTGCGCTACTTGATGGATCCAAACATCGTCAGATACAAGCTCTAGACATCGAATGGAGAGGGGGTGTTGTGGTTGCACTTCGCTGACTGCTCGACTGGACGCCTACCGCTAGGTACGCAGCATGCGCGTGCCGGACGCGTGCTGCAGCTGAAATGACACGAATGGTGCGATCTGATTGGCCGATCATTTGGGACTGGGCGCGAGGAGAAGACGCCATCTCGTACGGAGCCTTCATCCCATCGGCTCGTGGAGTGACGCCCGATGTTCCGAGCAAACAAAGTCGTCAGGGTGTGAGGTGTGATGTTCTAGCATATAACCCTACTAAGCTCATGGCGTGACGCCCATAGATCATGCAAATGTTGGTTGTAACTATACTTTCGTTCGAAAGTATTGATAATTTAAGTATAAACAAACTGCGTTTCCTCATACACGTGCGCTAACGTGTAAGCCGAAGTAGTGGGCACAGAGTTGGTCCATTACACCTAGTAGTACTTTGTAGTCCGTCCAACGACCGACTGCCTGACTTGTTCGTATGGAATACGAACAAGGGGCCGAGAACCAGCCCATGAACGGTATTCCGTCCCAACCCGAATGAGTCTTCAACGCACATTGCGCGTGCCGACTGTCCCCACCTGTCGGATCCAGAGTGGGAGGCTCTCCAAAGACTGGCGACAGTCATTGGGGAGGCGGTCGTAGCGACGATGCTAAGGACGTTGTCATCGACGGAGCAACACGGTGTTGCTCTGGGCTTCATTGTGAAGACGCAGCGAGATTCGTAGTGCAGTCACGCGTGTCTACAACGGACACGCGACACTGAAGACTGCAGCCCCCAGTGAGAGAGGCTCTCACTGCAAGAAGCAAGATGACAAGCCAAATCTTGTCATCCTGAAAATATGGTCGAAGAGAGAGGACTCTCTTCGTGCGCTGATAGACTCGGGTGCGTCGAACACTTTGTTCGACAGCAAAGTCTACCGAAGCTGAACTTCGAGGATGTAGACACACCTCGAAGTGTGTTGGAAGTGCGGTTGGCAACGGGTGCCACCGTGAGGACTGAGAAGCGCGTCGTACGCGTGCGCTTCTCGTACAAACACCGGGTGTTT
>QOKR01000863.1:0-15764 GCA_016880985.1 Phytophthora idaei
CGGATGCAATGGGTGAGTCAGCGCATCGTGGAGACGTTCGAGCCGAATGCGACCCAAGCCGAGGTAAACGAATTTCTAGCATCTTCAGCCACACGAAAGCTCTTCGACGAGTTGCTCAGTGGCAAAGACGCGTGCAAAGTGTTCGTGCACTTCCAGACAGCAGCTGCGGTCGAGAACGGACAAAGTAACGGAGACGCTGGTAGCAATAACACTAGTAAGCTATGTGCGTCGCTGGGGAATTCCGTGCCGATTCGAGCCAAATGCTGCTTTTTCCTGCGAACCACCGCGGACGGGAAGCCCGCGGACGTCCAGAAGGTCAGCGACAACTCCATTTGCTTTGGAGAACTGGCCCCCAACATCTTACGAGACCTCGAGACGACCATCAGTTCGTTGTTTTCGCCCCTTTTGAAGGCCAAGGACGAGTGGGGAAAAGCCGATTCCGACTTAAAAAATGAATTTATGACGGAATCGGAAAAATTCGCCACCGACCTCAAAGAAGCTTTGAACAGTATGGACAGCGGACTCGAGTTGAGAAAACCTGATCGCAGTATCCTAGCCGAGACGGTGAATAATACCGGACATGGAGGGACTGGAGTGAGGGCGAGTCTGCAAGTCGCTGACTCACCAAAGCTGATCGCCCACTACGAAGACGTACTCAAAGAGTGGTGCGACGTCATCTCGACGTACTTGGAGACCAACACGACGAATGACGGCAAAGGGAACAGCGACCAGACCATCGACGATGATGGTCCCATGGGGGAATTAGAGTACTGGAGACGACGCATGCAGCGCCTTACGAGTATCACGGAACAGCTCAAGATGAACGAGTACAAGGACGTCTTTGCAGTGTTAAGCAGGACCACAAAGAGTGTCAGTGATGACATCAAGCAGCGTATCCAGACTTTACTCCGACGGTGGAAACAGATCGACATTGGCATCACCGAAGCAGCGAATGAAGCTAAGGACAACGTGAAGTATCTGTTCACTTTGGAGAAATTCATCATTCCGCTGTACAACGGCTCGCCCAGCTCCATCATCGACACGCTGCCGGCGCTCATGAACTCGATCAAGATGATCCACTCGATCGCGAGATACTACAATACCACCGAGCGGATGGCTAACTTGTTCACCAAGATCACTAACCAGATGATCACCAACTGTAAACACTGTGTAACTGGAGGCGAGAACTACGAAGTCATGTGGGATAAAGACCCCGAGGAACTCGTCCGTCATCTGGACTCGTGTCTCAAGCTGAACGAGGCTTATCAACAGCAGTACCGAGTCACGAAAGACAAGCTCTTCGCGACGCCCAAAGGCAAGCAGTTTGAGTTCAACGAGATGAAGATCTTCGGCAAGTTCGACCTCTTCTGTCGACGCGTCATGAAGCTCATTGACATGTTCACAACGATCCACCAATTCTCGTCTCTAGGACAGCACAGACTTGAAGGAATGGAGGATTTGATCGCGAAATTCAACTCGATTATTCGCGAGTTCCAGTACCGTAACCACGACTTACTGGACTTCAAGAACAATCGCTTCGACCGCGACTACGTCGAGTTTAACGTCAGAATCTCGGATCTTGAAGGTTTACTGCAGAAATTCATCAACGATTCGTTCGAGAACATCACGTCCATCGAGCACTCGCTGAATCTTCTCCGTAAATTTCAGACAATTCTGCAACGAGAGAATTTAAAATCCGATCTGGACTCGAAGTTTAACGTCATTTTCCAGAACTACGGACTGGAGCTCGAGCATGTGCTGCAGCAGTACGAAAAGTACAAGCAGAACCCTCCGTATCCCCGTAATTTACCGCCAGTGGCAGGTAATATAACCTGGTCCAGACACTTGTTAAAGCGGATTGAAGAGCCGATGAAGAAGTTCGAGTCGAACCAGAACGTTCTGGCCAGTAAAGACGCCAAGCGGATCATCCGTATGTACAACAAAGTAGCGAGAACTCTGGTAGCTTTCGAGTACATCTGGTACCAGGCGTGGGTACAATACATCGACACAGCCAAGGCCGGACTTCAAGCCACGCTGATCATTCGCCATCCTGAAGACAACAAGCTGTACGTGAACTTTGACCCTGAAATCCTGCAGCTTTTACGTGAGGCGAAATGCTTGGACCGCATGGGTATCGAGATCCCAGAGGCGGCAAAGATTGTGCTGCTTCAAGAAGATAAGTTCAAGAACTACTACAATGAGCTCCAGTATGCTCTGGCTGAGTACGATCGCATCGTGACCAAGGTGATCCCCGTGACTGCGATGCTTTTACGACCTCATTTCAACGACATGGAGTTCAAATTACGTCCCGGTATGATCACTCTGACGTGGACGAGTATGAACATCGAAGCCTACCGCAACCACATCCACTCTGGTCTTCAACATTTGGAGGAATTGGTGACCAACATCAACGATATTATCGAGAACCGGATCGAAAAAAACATGCGTATTGTATCCAAGACGATGCTAGTGGATCTGCCAGTGGACCAATCCTTTTCTCTCGATGAATTTGTGACTATGCAAAGCTCAAATATCAAGCGGGCGGGTGCTTTATTGCAAGGCAAGAACGTTGAAATTGAGAACGCAGTGGAAGATTTACTGAAAATTATCATGCAGTACCCGCTAGATTCGCACATCGAGGGCGTTTCTAACGACGAAGCCATGAAGCTCAAGAAACACTACAACCACTTCATGTACCAAGCGTTACTGCACTGTACCAAGAACTCGTTGAACACTATAAAGAAGCGTGTGGCGTCTCGCACAACGTCGTCGGTCTTCACTATTGAGCGTCCGTTCTTTGAGGTGGATGTTCAGCTCAGTGTCCCGAATGTTCAGCTTCATCCGTCGCTAGATGAGATCCAATTGGCCATCAACAAAGCTGCTCAGACCATTTTAAGTTGCTCCAAAGAGCTGCTGGACTGGGGACAGAGCGATCTGTCCGCTGCAGTCGCTAACTCGACTGGATCGGACAGTAACGGGAATGCTAATGGATACCCTAACGCCGGCAAAATTACGTTTTTCGACCGGATCACGAAGGATATCGAGATCGTTCGTGTCGTTCTTTTACTTACCGGAAGCGTCCAAGGTCTGCGCAACAATGTGACGGAGTATTTGGGGTCTTTCAAGAAGTATGAGTGGCTCTGGATGGAGCAGAAGGACGTCTCGTACGAAAATTTCTTGAAAAAGAACCCGGAACTGCAAGATTTCGAGAAGAAATTAAAGAGTTTCGTTGAGATCGACGAAGAAATCTCAAGTCTCTCGCCCGTCCACAACATCGGTGCGCTCTCATTGAACACGCGCAATATCAAGTTACAACTTAAACACGAAAATTCGCAGTGGAAGTTGAAATTCTCGGATAACTTACACAACCAAGCGCGGCGAAAGATGGAGTCGTTAACGGAATATTTCCGTTCGACAATGGGGAAACTGAACCGTAAAGTTGTCGACTTGGACTCTCTGCGCTTCGTGATGAACCTATTGAAGGAGGTTCGAGCCAGAGAAAGCGGTATCAACATGGAGATCAACCCCGTCTTGGATATGTACGAGATGCTGGAATACTACCTCCCTGATGGCTTCATGGAGAAGGAAGAAATGGACCAAAAGTCAGTACTACGAAGCAACTGGCGCAAGCTGACCCACCACGCTGAGACTCGTACAGATGAGCTCAGTAAGACCCAGGCAGGCTTCAAACGCGGTCTTCTTCGCAACATTAAGGAGTTAATTGTGGACGTCAAGCATTTCCGCGAAGATTATCTCGCGAATGGCCCCATGGTCATCGGAATTCCTCCAGTTGAAGCCGTGGAGAGACTCAACCGCTACAAGGAAGAGTACAAGATTCGAGAGCGTAAACACGAGCTGTACTTGTCCGGAGAAGAGCTCTTTGCTCTCCCAAAGACGACGTATCCTGAACTAGAGATGACCAAGAAAGAGCTCCAACTTCAGGATAAATTATTCGGCTTGTATACGGACGTTCTGAGCACAATCGAAGAGTGGAAACAGATCCCGTGGCTCTCAGTTGCGGAGAGAGTGCAGTCCATGACTGAAAAAGTGGATGCCTTTTCTCTTCGCTGCAAGAAAATGCCCGGTAAACTACGAGAATGGGAAACGTATACAGATCTGAAAAAGATGATCGACGACTTCACCGACGTTCTACCTCTTCTACAAGAACTGAGCAAGGAAAGTATCAAGCCTCGACACTGGGAAACCGTCATGGCCATCACGAAGACGCAACTGGACGTCACGGCTCCAGATTTTAAGCTTCAGGCTCTCATGGATGCGAATATTGTCGAGTATAAATCGGAAATTGAAGAAGTTACGGACGGAGCCGACAAGCAGCTGAAGATTGAGATCCAACTTGGAGAGATTTCAGCTCGGTGGGAGACCGAGGAGTTCCAATTCCAAGACTGGAAGAGCCGTAATGTGCCCATTTTAAAGGCGGTTGTACCGGTTGTGGAGGAACTAGAGGAGACGCAGATGAATCTACAGACGATGCTGTCCATGCGGCACGTGATTCCGTTCAAAGACGTCGCGCAGGGCAAACTGGAGCAATTATCCGATACCTCCGAGACGCTGGAGCGATGGATTAAAGTGCAGATGTTGTGGTGCTCGCTGGAATCTGTATTCACCGGTGGAGATATCGCGAAACAAATGCCCGTGGAAGCCAAGAAATTCCAGAAAGTTGACAAAGATTGGGCGAAAATCATGTCGAAATCCGAGGAGATCAAGAACGTCGTGGCCTGTTGTTCGAGCGAATTACTGAAATCCTGCCTACCGACGATGTATTCGGAGCTGGAGAAGTGTCAGAAGAGTCTGGAGGGATATCTGGAGCAGAAACGTAACAAGTTCCCGAGATTCTACTTCGTATCAAACCCTGGTTTGTTGATGATTTTATCACAAGGAAGTGACCCGCTGAGTATGAACGAACACTATGAAAAAGTGTTTGATTCAATCGAGAGTGTATCACGATAAAAAGGACAAGACTCTGATCCACACGATGGTTTCTGGAGTCGAAGAAGTGCGTTTCTCACAGATTGTCAAAGCTCAGGGGAATATCGAGGACTGGCTGGCTACATTGCTACGTGGGATGCAGATTACCATGAAAGATATTTGTCGTCAAAGTGCAGTGGATATCGGCGTTGTAGGCAACGATTTGAAGCGTCTCCGAGAGTTTGTGGACCGCTACGTGGCTCAGTTCGCTCTGCTAGGTATCCAGATGATGTGGACGACAGATATCCAGACAGCACTGGAGCAGTGTCGAGCGAAAAAAAATATCATGAAAGATACCAGTACGAAGCAAGCGATGGCGCTTACCGAACTGTCCAACTGGTGTCTGGGAGATCTCGGCTCCAAGGAGAACCGAATCAAGATCGAGACGCTCGTGACGATCCACGTACACCAACGCGACGTGATGACAGACCTCGCTACTCTTTACAAGCAGAAGAAGATCTCGGGTCCCAACGACTTTGAATGGCTTAAGCAAGCTCGATTCTACTGGAGACCAGGCAACGCAGACGAGTTCAATGCTGACGGAGCGTGTGTCATCTCGATCACGGATGTGGATTTTAATTATCAGTTTGAATACCTTGGCTCCAAGGAGCGATTAGTGGTGACTCCCCTAACGGATCGATGTTACATCACACTGGCTCAAGCTTTAGGGATGTACTTTGGCGGTGCGCCTGCTGGACCTGCAGGAACGGGGAAGACGGAGACGGTGAAGGATCTGGGTCGAACTCTTGGTATCTACGTAGTGGTGACTAACTGTACTGATCAACAGAAGTACACGGATTGTGCCAAGATCTTTAAAGGTTTATGTCAAGGAGGTCTGTGGGGCTGCTTCGATGAGTTTAACCGTATTCAGCTCCCTGTACTGTCAGTGGTGGCTCAACAAGTTCTGGCTATTCAGAACGCTAAGAAGACTGGAACGAAATATTTCCAATTCCCTGGCGATCCGCAGAATATTTTACTTACGCAAGTGTGTGGGTATTTTATTACCATGAATCCTGGTTACGCTGGTCGTCAGGAACTTCCCGAGAACTTGAAGGCTCTGTTCCGAGGTGTAGCCATGATGGTGCCCGATTTCGAGATTATCATGAAAGTGAAGCTATGTTCGGTCGGATATTCCGAGTACCAGGACCTCGCCAAGAAGTTTTTTATCTTGTATAATACATGCAAGGAACAATTGTCAGCACAAAAGCACTACGACTGGGGACTCCGGAACATTCTCGCTGTGTTACGCAGCGCCGGTAAGATCAAGCGCGACAACCGTAACGATTTAGAGTCCAAGTTACTGTACCAGACTTTACGGGATATTAATCTCTCCAAGCTCGTGGCTCAAGATGTGCCGCTGTTCTTGTCGCTTCTCGCCGACTTGTTTCCCACAGTTCAGTTCCCTCCTAAAGGCTCGTATCCCGAACTTACCGTGGCTTTACAAGCTGAGATTGACAAGCAAGGGATCGTCGACCACCCCGGTTGGTTCAATAAGGTCATTCAACTGTACGAGACGCAACTTGTACGTCACGGGATCATGCTTGTAGGTCCCACTGGGGGTGGGAAAACCAAGATCTTCGACGTGTTAATGCAGGCGCTAACTCTAACCACCAACATCGTCCACAAGCAGTCCAAGTTAAACCCTAAAGCCATTCGCGCCGCTGAAATGTACGGAGAAGTGGACCCCATGTCGGGAGAGTGGACAACCGGCGTGTTTGCAGCCATGTGGGCGAA
Organism: Phytophthora idaei; assembly: GCA_016880985.1. Taxonomy (NCBI): domain Eukaryota; phylum Oomycota; class Peronosporomycetes; order Peronosporales; family Peronosporaceae; genus Phytophthora; species Phytophthora idaei. The sequence continues at coordinate 6,721 of QOKR01000863.1, forward strand.
ATACAACAATAAAGCCAACAAGTTCATCATGTGGATGACGTGTGACGGGCCCGTGGACGCCATTTGGATCGAGGATCTCAATACGGTGCTGGATGATAACAAGATCTTGACTCTGGCTAACGGAGACCGGATGCCCATGACGGATAATGTCAAGCTTATGTTTGAGGTCGAGACGCTAGTGAATGCCAGTCCTGCTACGGTATCTCGAGCGGGTATTGTGTTCATTAGTGATACGGATCTGGACTGGGCTCCAGTGGTGGAAGCGTGGATCCGTAAGCGTCCACAGACGCATCAGCAGAGTCTTCGGGACCTTTTCATGAAATATATGGGCGAGAATAACCCGATCAACCCCGGCCACTGCTTTGACTACTTGAACCGCAACACTGAAGGTGTTATGACTGTATCTCGTGTTGGTCAGGCTTCTCGACTGTATAATTTGATGACGGGATTGCTGCTTGGAGATCACGGTACTACGCTGTCCGAAGATCCCGCTAAATTAGCGATCCAGTTAGAGAAACTCTATCTGTACTGTATTTGCTGGTCTCTTGGCTCGATCTTAGAGCAAGAAGACCGAGTCAAGTTCGACAAGTGGCTTCGACAGTACGACGACAACGCTTTACTGTCTAAATGTGAGCCTGGACAGACAGTGTACGAGTACGTTGTGGACCCTCAAACGTGGGACTGGAAGCTCTGGAGACCCGCTAAATGGGAGTACCCTAAAGGTTCGAAACAACTCGATTTTTCCAATTTACTGGTGCCTACCATGGACTCCGTTCGGACGCTGTATCTCATCGAGAACCTGCACAAACAACGCAAACCTGTGCTGATGGTGGGCGGTCCTGGTACTGCTAAAACCTCATCAGCGTTGATGTTTTTCAACGATCTGAATCCAGATTTAATGATGATCAAACGCGTCAATTTCTCCAGTGCCACGACGCCCTTTATGTTCCAAAACGCGGTTGAAAGTGAGCTGGATAAGCGTGGAGGCAAGAGTTTCGGTCCTCCAGGAGGGAAGAAAATGACGGTCTTTCTGGATGATCTCAGTATGCCGCTAGTTAACGCGTGGGGGGACCAGCCTACTCTCGAAATCGTGCGTATGATTATTGAGTTGAGTGGCTTCTGCTTCCTCTCGAAGGACCGACGTGGAGATTTCAAGGTCTGTGAAGATCTGCAATACGTTGGGGCTATGGGACATCCAGGAGGAGGCCGCAACGACATTCCTAACCGCTTGAAGCGCCAATTCTACCTGTTCAACCTGATTCTACCGTCACTCACGTCCATCGATGACATTTACGGGCAGATGCTCGCTGGACGGTTCGACTCCGATACGTACAGTAAAGAAACGCTCTCGGTGGTGAACAAACTCACTTGTGCTACGATTGACCTGTGGAACTTTATGAAGGCGAAACTTTTGCCCACTCCCGCAAAATTCCACTACATTTTCAACATGAGAGAGCTGAGTCGTGTATTCCAGGGGATTCTACTCACCCCGCCCGAAACTTTCACAAGTGGAGGCGGCATTCGCGTTACACAAGGGAAACTATCGAAAATGGATCCAGGTCAGGTGGTTTTACTCACTTGGAAGCACGAATGCGCCCGTGTTTTCTGCGATAAGTTGACGAACCACAAGGATAAAGACATCTTCAATTCGTACATGAAGGAGCTGGTTAAAAGCCATTACGGGGACAACTACGAGGAGTTCTGTCGACAACAATACTGTATGGTTAACTTCCTCCGTGACCCCGAAGAAGACGAGGAAGGAGGCATCGCTGATGCAGCTCTGAAAATCTACGAACCTGGTGGCACCGTGACAGATGTGCGCTCTCGCGTTCTAGAATTTCTAGACAAGTACAACACAGATTTCCCTCAACGACAGATGCGATTGGTGCTGTTCGACGACGCGCTGGACCACTTGTTACGTATTTCTCGCTTGTTAGAGATGCCACGAGGCTCCGCGTTACTGGTTGGTGTCGGTGGGTCTGGAAAGCAGTCGCTAACGCGCTTAGCAGCGTACATGGCTGGCTCTACCATCTTCCAGATTGTACTAACAAAAACATACAATACCAACTCCTTCATGGAAGATATCCGTACGCTGTACAAGTCAGCGGGTCATCTTCGCAAATCTACGACGTTCCTGTTCACAGATGCCGAAATTAAGAACGAGATTTTTCTAGAACTGATCAACTCGATCCTGATGACGGGAGAAGTGGCTGGACTGTTCGCTAAAGACGAGATGATGGCCATGACGGCAGATCTCCGTAATTCCTTCGTTAAGGAACGACCCGGTCAAGCGGAGAGCCAAACAAACCTGAAACAATACTTTACAGATTGCGTACGCGACAATCTCCACGTGGTGTTGTGTATGTCGCCGCTTAATGCGAAATTTGCCGAACGAGCTCGAAAATTTCCAGGTTTGATTAGTGGCCCCACGATCGACTGGTTCTTACCGTGGCCTGAAGACGCTCTTATCGCCGTATCCAAGGGGTTTATCCAGGATTATCCCATGGAATGTGACGCTACAACCAAGCAGGCATTGATGACCCACATGGGTATGGTGCACCGTATCGTCACGGATTTGTGCGAAGAATATTTCCAAAAAATGCGTCGACGAGTGTATCAAACTCCGAAGTCATATTTGAGCTTCATCGAGTCGTACAAGAAGATGTACAACGTGAAACTGGACGAGATTAAGGTCAAGGAGCAGCGTGTGAACTTGGGACTAAAGAAACTCATCCAAGGCGCAGAGGATGTACGAGCGATGTCGATAGTATTAGCAGACGAACAAGTGAAGCTCGAAAAAGCCACTGAAGAGACGAATACTATGCTACAATCACTCCAAGTTTCGTCTGCTGAAGCTCACAAAGAAGGCGACCAAGTGGCTCAAATCAAGGCCAAATGTGAAGAAGATGCAGCTCGTATCTCGGCTGAAAAGGAGCTCTGTGAGCACGATCTGGCCAAGGCTAAACCCTTCGTGGAGGAAGCCGAGACGGCCATCGACTCGATCAAACCGGCGCATATTGGAGAGATCAAGAAGCTGGCAAAGCCTGCGGATATTATCCGTCTAGTGTTCGACGGAGTATTGATTTTATTCAAGCTGCCGTTGATCCCAGTGAAGCAGGTGAAGCTCAATGTAGCCAAACAGGAGATCGACTTCGTCGAGACTTCTTTCTCTCCGTACGCTCAGTCGATGATGAGCGACTCGAATTTCCTTAAAAACGTTCAGAGCTTTGGCGCAGTTGGGAAAGATATGATCAACGAAGAGACCATCGAGCTCTTGACGCCGTACATGGAGCTGGAAGGCTTTCAGCCAAGTGTAGCCAAGAACGCTTCCCTCGCAGCTGAAGGACTGTGCACATGGGTACGCGCGATGAAATTCTACCACAAAGCTTCGAAAGTGGTGAAGCCTAAACTCGAAGCTCTAACGATAGCGGAAGGGCAGATGGAGGCTGCAAATAAAGCTCTAAACGCTGCAGAACAACGTCTTTCCAAGTGTAAAGAGCGACTGAATGAGTTGCAGCAAATGTTCGAGGCTCAAATGGCCGAGAAGAAGCGCATCGAGGACGGAGCCAACGCCTTGGCACGAAAAATGCAGCAAGCTTCGGATCTAATTAACGGATTAGCCGGGGAACGTGTGCGTTGGACGGACGACTCGAACAACTTCGCAGACCTCAAGAGAAGACTCGTGGGGGACTGTGCTGTGGCCTGTGCCTTTGTATCGTACTGTGGACCATTTAACCAAGACTTCCGCACGTATATGGTGCAGAACAAGTTTGTGCAAAATGTTCCAGTTACGGTGGATATCGATGTGATCACGTTCCTAGTGGATATTGGTACAATTGGAGACTGGAACATGCAAGGACTTCCTACAGACTCGCTGTCGATACAGAATGGTATCATGGTTACCCGTTCTTCGCGCTATCCGTTGTTAGTGGATCCACAGGGTCAAGCTTTGTCTTGGATTAAGAGTAAGGAGTCCGAACGTGTTCCCAGTTACGGTACGACGTCGCTGAATCACCCTAAATTAAAGGATCAGTTAGAGTTCTGTATGGGCGAGGGAAAAGCTCTAATCGTTGCAGGTGTGGAAGAAGATATTGACCCCATGTTGGACCCGGTTTTGGAGAAACAGATCATTATCAAGGGCAAGAGTATGTCCATCAACGTGTCGGATAAGAACATGGAGTTCAACCCGGCCTTCTCCATGTATTTCATCACTCGACTGCCGAACCCTCACTTTGGACCGGAATTACAGGCGAAGACTACCGTGATCGACTTTACAGTCACTATTAAGGGTCTCGAGGAACAGCTTCTCGGTCGAGTCATTGGCAAAGAACAAAAGGCGTTGGAAGAGCAGCTCGCTCAAGTGCTGGAAGATGTCAACATGAATACGAAGTCTCTGTTAGCGTTAGACGCGTCTCTATTGGAACGTCTAACTTCCAATACGGGGAATTTACTGGAAGATGAAGAGCTTATCGGCGTGTTAGCGAACACTAAAGAGAAAGCTGCAGAAGTTAAGGACAAGCTCATCGCCGCCGCTGATACGAGAAAGTCGATCAACGAGAAACGCGAGCAGTTCCGACCCGTAGCCACGCGAGGCTCTGTACTCTATTTCTCGGTGGTGGAGACGTCGCTAATTAACTGCATGTACCAGACGTCGTTGAACCAGTTCTTAGCGCTGTTCATGAAGTCTATGGACGTGGCGGAGAAGGCTGCGTTGGCCTCCAAGCGTGTGGCGAATATCATCGAGACCATGACGTACATTTCGTACCGGTACATCAACCGCGGTCTCTATGAGCGTGACAAGCTCACGTTCGTGTTGCTGCTGACTCTAAAGATCCTCGTTACGGAGAATTTACTGACTCGAGAAGAAGTCACGTTGTTGATTAGAGGAGGTGCTGCGCTTGACATTAACTCTGTACGACGTAAACCGTTCTCGTGGATCTCGAACGAGGCGTGGCTGAATGTCATCGAGTTGTCTCAAAGCTGCAAGTTTTTCACCAACTTACCGCACGAAATGGCTTCAAACGAAGGCATGTGGCGTCGCTGGTACGAGGACAATGAGCCGGAGACTGTGGTGATCCCGGATTACGAAGCTAGACTGGCCGAGAACGAGGCTATCGGACCGTACTACAAGCTGCTGCTAGTACGGTCACTTCGTATGGATCGTACAATCCTCACAACCAAAGAATTTATCCGGAACACGCAGCAAATGGGGCCACGATACGTAGAGCCTGTGACGGATACGATCGAGAGTATCTTCGCCGAGATGAAGGCCGAGACGCCCGTGATCTTCCTGCTGTCTATCGGTGCTGATCCTACGGAGAGTATCGAGATGTTGGCACGTAAACAGAAGAACCCGTCGCCCGCTGTTGTGTCGATGGGTGAAGGTCAAGAACCCGTGGCGTTGAAGGCGATCAACGCGGCGGTTGTTAACGGCACGTGGGTGTTATTGCAGAACTGTGAATTGGGCTTGGAACTCATGGAGCAGATGGAAGATATCATGCTAAAACTGACCGAGACAATGGATCCGGGCTTCCGGCTGTTCCTTACAGCTCTGCCGAACGACCAATTCCCGCTGGGTTTACTGCAGATGTCCACCAAGGTGACGAACGAGCCTCCTCAAGGCCTACGCGCCGGTTTATTGCGGTCATATACAGTCATGGTGGACCAGGAGAAACTGGAGCGTGTGGAGACGACCCAGTGGCGGCAACTGCTCTTCAACCTGTGCTTCTTACACTCCGTAGTTATTGAGCGTAAGAAGTTCGGGGCGCTCGGCTGGGGCATCCCGTACGAGTACAATAACGGCGATCTGTCGGCCTGTACCATCTTCCTCGAGAAACACCTGTACAACGGACCCATTTCGTGGCCTACATTGCAGTACATGGTCGCAGAGGTGCAGTACGGCGGCAAGATCACGGACAACATGGATCGCCGGCTGTTCAACTTCTACGCCGAGTGGTGCCTCACGCCGGATGTGTGTTCGCCCACGTTCAGCTACAACCCGGCCGAGCCTATTTTCCGGCTGCCGAACGACTTCAACTACCGTATTCCCGTGGCCGACAACATCGACGACTACCGGCACTTCTGCCACACTTTACCGGAGATCGACTCGCCCGAAATCTTCGGTTTGCACCCGAACGCCGACCTCACGTACAGAGTCAAGGAGGTGAATCTGCTGCTTACTACGCTCGGTGATACACAGCCGAAAGGAGGCGGTGGCTCGTCCGGTGTGTCGCGCGAAGACGTCGTGTGTGACAAGGCCAAGGAGCTGCTGGACAGACTACCGGAAGACTACAACGAGGACGACTATAAGGCCAAGATCAACAAGCTGGGTGGGCTTACTATCCCGCTCAACATCTTCCTGTTCCAGGAGATCCAGCGTCTGCAACGTGTGATCGCCAAGGTGCGGTCGATGCTGCAGTCGCTGCAGATGGCTATCCGTGGCGAGGTTGTCATGACCGAGGAGCTGAGCTGGACGCTGGACGCCATCTTCGACGCTAAAGTGCCGCCGTCGTGGCTGCGTACGTCTGTCGGAGACGAGTTCTCGTGGATCCTGCCAACACTTGGGCTCTGGTTCTCGTCGCTGATCTCCAGAGACGAACAGAACCGCACGTGGCTCAACACGCGCCGTCCTAACTCGTTCTGGTTGACTGGGTTCTTTAACCCGCAAGGTATGCTCACAGCCATGAAGCAGGAGGTCACGCGCAAGCACTCCAAGACGGACAAGTGGGCGCTGGACGACGTGGTGTACCACACCGAAGTGACGTCCTTCGAACGGGCCGAACAGGTGCGCGCGCCGCCCAGTGAAGGCGTCTACATCTACGGCCTCTTCATGGACGGCGCTACGTGGAGCAAAGCTGACGGTACTATTGTCGAGTCGGAGCCTAAGAAGCTGTTCACGTCGCTGCCTGTTCTGCACGTCAACAGCATGTCCAAAGAGCTGGAGGCCAAGTCCCGCAAGGAGCTGTACGGCGCCGTGGGGCCGTTCGAGTGTCCGTGCTACAAGTACGCGACCCGTACGGACCGGTACTTCGTCTTCATGGTGACCATGAAGTGTCCTCCTGGTCGTCCACCGCGTCACTGGGGATTGCGCGGCGTCTGTCTGCTCTGCAACACCGAGTAGTTTCCTACCCTGTAGCAACACAGCATTAATGCGTTCAACATGTATACTTTAAGTGTTTCTCTTAAACCTCGACGTCCATCTTATTGGTGTTCTTGTTCTTCTTGCTAGTCTTCTCCAGCAGCTCGTGGTTGGCCTGCACCACGGTGTTCTGCAGATGGGCCTGGATGGCGGCGAACGGGTCGTTCTTGAAGCTCGCGTGGGTCTGCACGGCCTTGAGCTGGCCCAGCTCGCGTACCGCCAGCTTCTGACGCTGGCAGCCGCTCAGCGGCTTCTTCTTACCGGCCTTGGCCTTCTTTTTGTCGTCGGCCTGGAACAGCGAGCTTTCCAGCTCGTCCAGACCGGCGAACACGCCGTTTTCGGCCGTCTCGGCCTGCTTCTGCTGCTCCTGCGTCACACGCGACACGATGCCCATCTTGCGCATGAAGGCGGCGCGCCGCTTGAGGCGTTTACGCTGGCCACGGCTCAGACTCTGCGCGTCCGTGGGCTCGTCGGCCTCTTCATCGATAGGCTCAGCGTCTTCGCCGAAAGTGGCGGCGACGGCGGCAGCGCCCAGTGCATCAGCCTGTTTCGAGTCCTGCTTCTCGCTGGAGGAACCTTTCGAGCGTGCCGCTACGCCGTGTGCACGCGCCTTTTTCCGCTGTTGACGAGCCATGCTGAAGAAGATGTGGAGAGCAAGGAGATGAAGTGCTGGACGTGCGCGTAGACAACCAGGCAATGCTGCAACCACTTGTGCTGTCAAAAGAGAAGATGGCTACATTCGTATCTAAGAGGAAGTTTGTTTTACAAGTTGCCTTTTTACGATACTGTATTGGTATTGCAATGGTGATGTTGTATTGATCTACTGACAGTGAATCGTATCACGTTGGCATCAATTGGGACTGCAATTTTCTAGCGGAACTTGGTGCCTGGGGCGACGCTGTCCAGCCACTCTCTCGCGACGGACACGCGCGCGTAGACTCCCGGGTATCCGGCACGTCCGCAGCCGTTGCCCCAGCTCACGACACCAATCAGCACGTCTTCGACTGACTGCTCCATGATGAGTGGGCCACCTGAGTCGCCCTGGCACGAGTCCATGTCGAGTTCTCCACCGGCGCACAGCATCGTGGCGTCCACGTCGAGCACTTTGGCGCATGCGGTGTTGTTCACGAGCGGCACGTCAACACGAAGTAGCTCGCTCGACTGCTCGCCGCCTTGCGCAGTGGCTCCCCACCCCATGACCGTCGCGTTGCCGCCAGCAGCGACGTCCGAGTCGTTGGACTTGGCAAGTGCGACAGGTGGGAAGGAGCTGGGCTTCTCCAGTTCAAGCACCAAGAAGTCGTACGAGTTGGTCTCGCTCGCGTACTTAGGGTGGCGCGTCTTGTTCACGACCTTGATCTGTTCACCGTCTTCGGTGCCGCTGAGGAAGTGCGTGCCAACCGAGACGTACTGGATGTCTCCAGCCATGCAGTGCGCGGCGGTGAGCACGTGCGTCGGCGTGACGAGGGAGCCGCCGCAGAAGTCCGTGCCATTGGCCGTCGGACGCACACCCGTCGTGTACGTCTTGGTCCCGGGAGGAACGATGCCTCCTCCTAGGATTAGCGGCTCGATGTCGATGTGGGCCGTCGATTCGTTTGTGGTCGCGAACTGTGAGATGTACTCTTGGTAATTGAGCTTGGTCGGGAGATTGTCGCCGTCGAATTCAAGCTGGCCGTCGGCGTTGGCCGCGAGGGTGGCCGCGATGGCAGTGAGACGGACGAGTGCAGCGAGGCTCATGGCTGGAGGTGGAGAGGAGGAGGAGGCAAGTTGGGGAATGAATTCCTCGCTGCCATGGTTGGAACTCCGAACGTCTAGCAGCCAGCAGCTCTAGCCACCACGGACTTGAGTCTCGCGAATGAGAAAACAATTACGATGGACAAACGTGTTCATTTTGCTCGACGAAGAATGA
>QOKR01000864.1:0-20299 GCA_016880985.1 Phytophthora idaei
ACAACAATTATTTTGTCTTGTGCGTCGGTGAAGTTAGTCCGCATGGCCAAACAGACTGAAAGTGGACGCTAGCATGTAACCTAGGTTTATTATACTTGATACCAACACGGCTGGTGGCTCTGGAGCACCGAGGCCTCGAGCAAGCAAAGTTTCAGGATAAGTTTTAGGATCTGTTAGTCTTGTTTTCAACACGGTTACCCGTTGCGTATCATGCAGCTACGAGCCGAACCGCAATAATGACACTCAGGTGGGCGGAAAAGATACATGTTACCACAATATTCACCATTCAGTTTCACCAGTCGGCCTTAAATGATACATCAGTGGCACTAATCCAAAGATCTAAGTGGCTAAAATAAATTAAAAGTGTATATTTTTTAGAACGCGCCAAAATGCCGCGTTTAAGGGGGTCGTTTCCCACCCTCTTTTGCAAAACACGTCAAACGCGGCAACATGCGGCGTTTGACCACGAAAGGGTTAACAGTTCGGTCACCATCGATCCCCTAAATGGGCATAGTGAGATCAGTACTTTCCTTCAAACATATGGCGAGGTTAATCGGGAGAGCAGTGAAGATAGAAAATATTAGGTTGATTGAGAGGCGTCAAAAGACGAAGAGAGAGTCTTAGCATGAAGTTAGGAGGCCCACCACCAACGACGCAGTTGTTGGTGCTGAGAAACTACACTAGTCCATACTATTCCAAACTAATTCTAGGTATACCAAGTTTCACAGGATTTCTGATCATTGGTCATCGGCTCTTTGGAACACTGTACCGTCGGTCAAACAGACTACTTCAACGGCCTCCCTACACCTTTTGATAGATAGTGCTTCAACTGATATTATTGAATTCTGCAGGTGACCCACATTGCATTCAGGTGACGTCTTAGTTTTGAAAGTCTGTCCTGAGGAAGCCTGCAACTTTGCCGATCCGACTTAGCACTTGAATTCCTGCTGAAGGCGAATGAGGACGTTGCTGGGCACGCCACGGTCAAGATTTGGGAAACACGAGAGGCGCGCAGTGCAGTGCTCTGGAGCAAGCGGTCCTCGAGTTCGAAGAATTCGGAGAAAAGGAAGCCCAGGACAGCAGCATAAAAAACGTTAGGGCCATGAAGAAGGCCAGGGCAGCTCACTTTTTTTGTCCTTTTATTGTCTTCAAGCAGAAGTAGTGTAACGTCGCACCCGCATCACGACGACGTTGGCCATGACGCTGGAGCGTCTAGTGCTAATGAGTGACCAGAGCTCCACGTGCCTGGCCAAATGATAATTACACTGTTTGGACGATTTGTCTCAATAGGACAAAACCAAGGACATTCATTCTTTTCATTTCAATTCACTATGGAGATTTGAGACCGGTTCAATTGAACCGTCGTTCGCCTCTACAACAACGCTACTTGAAGATTCGATTTTTTAAAGAACTACCTAGAATCTCGTATAGTGATGTGCAAATATTACATGTGATACTAGGGATAGCTACCCACCAAGACCTCGTAGCCGACAAACAACGAACCAATTCAATATCACTTTCCATTCTACATTCTTCGAGGCACACCGCTTCAGTTCTCGCTTCATCTTCAAGTCCTCTCTGTCGGATTCCCGCCGCCTCTCCACCTTCGCTGCGCGACTCTTCCCTTGTCGCTGCTCCTCTGCTCCGTGTTCCAACCAGGTCGTCACATCTGGTAGCACTTGCTCTTTTCGTCTGGGAGGGGGCTTCTTCTATCGCCGTTTGTTACACGACACGTGGAAAGCCGCTCGCTGAGCGTGTGCCGTTCGTCCGCCTCCAACTTCGTCGGATTTTTTCATTGCGACCTCATATCCTACGGTTTGCCGGTTGGATTTTTGCCTGAGTCTTGTACTAGAGTCTGGTCTAGCTGGGATTGTGATTGGTAAAACCTGCTAGGAGTGTCCAGGGAGATGTTTTCCCGACGCCAGATTCCCAGGAATAACGTATACCTCTGTACGCTAACACCCTAGCTGAGAGCTGTATTGGACCTGAGCCATCGCTGTCCTTCTATGCCCAAGCACAAACAACGAGACTACCCGTTTCGTCACTCCATCACTAAACTCTCCGACGAGCCGAGTTTGCCAAAATCCGCCGTCTCCTTGCGTAGTACCTTTGCGTACGGGATTGACCAGCAGTTTCGCTTCGTGAAAGCGCTCCGCAACTAAATTCCAGACGCTACGGACCATCGTGCACGTAGCATTTTTGCACAAGGTATCGGATCTACTGTTGGCTCATCTCGCTAACATCTCGGAGCTTCTTTCAACGTGCCTCGACCGCAAATCGTTGATTACGTTTCAGAGGGAGAATGTAAACGTCGACATCTGCATTAGCGCATGCGTGAACGCTTGGTCGAAGAAGTGTTCGACTATCTTGACGACGAAGCAACCCAAATTCTCTCGGAAGAATTGGTGAACAATCTTTGTCGTGGTTCCCGTAACTGCATCAACGAACTGTTTGCAGCCCACAACAGTTTTTTTCACACCGAACCTAGACGCTACTTAATACCGCGAATTACGTCGTCGTGTGTACTTCATGAGAACACTCATCTCCGCTGGAGTGACGTCCTTCTGACTCGTTCGAAATACAACATCGGAATAAAAAAAACGTTATCGAGTCCTAGGGTGTAATTCGGAGAACCAACTAGCACGCACATCCAGCCCAGAGAACCACCACGACGTCCACCAGGACAAAAGTGTCCAGGGCCACCAAATGCCCAAGGACCGGGACCAAAGCCCCAGGGTCTAAACCCCAAGGACCAGGGCCACCGCAAGCTCCGGGGCCAAATTGTCCTGGAGCACCAAACACACCTGGGCTGATCCCCTTCTTGGCGAGTTCAGAGCATACTGTGTACAGGACCTCGTACTCCTCGGAAGACATCATGGCGCTTGTATTTCTGGAAACGACTTCGTTCGAGTGAATCGAGATAGATTGAGTTGTGAGATCCGAGCTAGTAAAAAACAGCTCTTGCAGAATATATGCAGGTAAGGAATGATTGTTCATGGCGTCAACGGTTGGTCATACAACATGTTGACTCCTCGACCACCAGAAGCACATGATGGTGCAGATTTGGTTGCCAATGTGCTGACCATCAAGTTATCATATTTGGTAAAAACACCCGATTGTTGTAGCAGACATTGGGAGTACAGGTACAATCAATGGAGGCAAGACCTTGGTTTGACTTCCGTTGGTGTCGCTTGTTGCTTATGCTGGTGAGTTATGGGATTGGATGCGTAGCCAGTTCGAGCTGAGTTCCAACGTTCGTAGTGACAACGGAGCACCAGAGATATCTCCAGTCACCTGTGATGGATTGCATCAATTAAACCAATAAAGGGAATACTTAAAGTATAGTTTTCCGGGCCTCTAAATACGGGAACCAAGGCAGGGGGCTTTCTTCTCTGCTTAATTAATATCATCTTGAGCTTGAAAGAAGTGGTGCTCAACGCGCAAATGATTCTACAAAAACAACATACATGTAACCCTTATTGCACTTTCTCGCCCACAATCCATCAAGCATGTCGCCTCACCACAGCCACCTGCTTCTGGTTAAACTACACGGCCTCCTTCTGCTGCTATCTCACACACAAGCCTCTTCTCCGCCACGAGCCCCTTCATTCCAATGTAGGCGAAGATAGCGTTCTCCTCCGCCACATCATTATCTTCTGAAAGGAGGGCCTCTCATATTTGTTTTTTTGAGCTTATCGGGCATGGAGATCTGCTCGAGCTGTTTCGTGACTTCCACTGCCGCTGATAGTTCGTACACGAGCGTCATGAACGCCGAGCGATCGGTGGCAGCCGTATCAGCACCAAGTCGCCCATCTGATTAGATGGCGTCCATGAGATTGCTCTTGCCGCGGCCGTTGGGACAGATGACGGCAGTGAAGCGGTGGAACGGACCTACGATGCTGTGACGGGTCGCCGTCGCCGTCGTGCACGGTGACCAATAGAAGGCTAGAGTAGTTTGAGTGGTTAAGGTGATAAGGTGGCCCTCGACCGAGTGCGGTCGAGGGCATCATCAATCAGAGTTTAATTTCCTGGTTTCCTAAAAATGCACGTGTAAGCCTCGTAACGGCTTCACCCCGTTACACCTGGTAGCACTTTGTAATCCGTCCAACGACCAGCATCAAGATGAACGATGCATCCAGAGCGCCCGGCGTTTCCCTCGAGCACGCCAGTTTCCCCCACTTGTCGACAGACGAGTGGGAGGCGCTCCACCGCCTTGCCGCAGCGTCCGGCGACGCCGTCATCCAAACGCTGCTCACCGCCGGCACGGAAGCACAACAACGCCTGGCCGCCCAGGAGTTCATGGCGCGTGAATTCCCACGCCGCCCAAGAACAAGACCGACATTGGCAAGCTTGATGTCTCCACTTACAGTGGCGAAGATGACGGTCGTCTCCACCTGAATCGGTGGTTCTGCAAAGTGGACATCGCCGTGGAAGCTCGGCAGCTTTCTACCGGTTCCTTCTCTCCAAGCTTGGAGGGAAAGCGAAAGAATTGGCGCTCGGCAAGCTTGTTGTCGACGCTAATTGCTTCCCCACCATGGCGTCCATGAAGACCGACCTGAGGCTCGCGTTTGAGCCTCCCGAAGATATGAGCGTCCACCGATCAGCCTTCCTCTCTCTGAAGCTATACCGCTTGCGCATGCTCGCATACATCCAACGAGCCGGTCACCTCGTTTCATGCATCACGTCCAAACATATCGGCATGGTTACGCAGGTCCATGTCTTCATCTCCAGTATGAACGCTGGCTATCAGCGTTTCTATCTGACGCGCAAGACCCCGGACTCACTCGAGGAGGCCTTTGCAATCGCATTCCGCGAGGAGTACAGCATCACGGCGTCACACGCGTTTAACGTCTCTCGGACCCCGGCGTCGGAGCCGGAACCAATGGAGATCGACGCTATCCGGCAGTACGAAGACCGCAGCGGGCCAACATCTCCCAACCCACGCCAGCGCTCATCCCCGCGCGGTTCGCGTCCGATGCGATGCTTCCGTTGTCGGAAACCCGGGCATCGTGCGGCAGTGTACCGCGCGCCGGTGCCTGTATGGGCAAACGTCACGATCGAGAGTGACGTCGCCGATCCAAAAAACGGCGACAACCAGTAGGTGCGGGACACCCTACTGGGTGTGGAAGGAGCGATGGCTCTCTGGTGGCAGACCCTCCTCCTCGCCCCCCCCCCCCCCTTGTGCTTCATGCACACCAATTTGCCACCACCTCCGGCACTGATCGTGCTCAGTTTCCATGGTGAAGGCGCACAGCGCCCGATCCGTGCACTGCTGGACTCGGGCACTGCGAACAACTTCGTTCGCGCTGACAGTTTGTCAGTCTTACCGGCGGACACGCGTATCCGCGAAGGCCCTGGCCACATGATCGTCAAGTACGCTGACGGTAAGCCCCGGCGGCTGCTCTGGCGCTCAGCCACCTTCGCGTGCGAGTTCGATGGGTTCTCCGGGTCGGACGATTTCCTGGTGATCGAGCTGAGCGGCTCCTTTGACTGCGTCTTCGGCATCCCGTGGCTCACTCGTCACCAGACCCGCATCGACTTGTTGACCCGGACTGTCCGCCCCCGTGACATCGATGCGAACGCGGTGTTGGTGTTCCTGAGCGGAAAGCCCAACCTTTGGCCACACGTTGCAGTCATGGACCCAGACCCCATGACCCCTGCAGCGTCTGAAGAGAGCGATGGCCCTTCTTGTGCGGCATGTGAACACGCAGCTTGTGCCAGTCCTGAGCTGGGGCCTCAAGACGAGACTGATGTGGTCGAGCAGGGATTCCCACATCCTGGTGAGCAATGGTTCCCAAGCCGAGAAGCGGTCGAGTATGAGCTCCTGCTAGCGGTCGAATAGATGTTCCCGCGCACAGGCGAGCGGGACATTTTCCCCGACAAGGTCCCAGCCGCTCTACCGCCAGATCGTGGAGTTCGGCACGACATCGACCTCGTGCCCGGCGCGAAGTACTGCGTGACGCGATAGTGGCCGCTTCCCCGCAACCAAGTTGAAGCGATTGACGCCTTCTTTGAAAGTCGCCGACAAGCCCGTCACGTTCGCGAAAGTCTGTCGCCCCACTCCAGTCCTACATTCTGTGTCGAGAAAGCGTCCGGTGGGTGGAGGATCGTCCACGCCTTCAATAAGTTCAACGAATCCACCATCCCGGCGCAAACGCCGATCCCGCGCAAGGACATGGTTGAGAAGAGCGACTGCGGGATTTACGATGCCTTGGTTAATCTCGAGCTTCAAGTCCATCATTTCAAGAACACCGAGCGCGCTGCTAAGATACCTCGCATTTAGTTGACTGACTAAGTGAGCCTTTTCTTAACCAATCATGACTTCTTTAAAGCCTCAAGGATGGTCTGCTGACGCTATCACGCAGAAACTTATCGAAATGGTTGACAAACAGCAACAGCTACTTGAAACCATGAGTAAGCGTGGAGTGAAAGTGGAAGGTATCCGTTTACCACAATTTCATGGCAAGATGGGAGAATCTGTTGATTTGTACTTCGAGCAACTTGCTCAGACTCACCGACCAATCCGTTGGGGCAAGTGACATCGACACTTCTGTGCCCACTTTCCAGCCCTCGAGCAAGGTCGAAGGTGAATTTGAAAGTGAGCAGACATTGGACTCGCAAGCCAGAAAAGTTCGCAAGTACAATACAGTATCGGAAGGTGAATTTAGTGATCTGCAGACCGGCATTGAGTGATAGGTTAGACATGTTCTGGCAGACGACTTCTAAGGTGACTCCTGTGCTAACCAAGCCGAAGACTGTAGCTCCCTGTCACCCCAAACCCAAGGCCAAGACCGCGGCGGCTACGAAGTCGAAAACGCCTGCGCCGACGAAAGCCAAGCCGAAGGTAATACCTTGTCCGACCAAGCGGGCGCCAACTGCAACAAAGTCAAACCCGGTGGCTTCGACGATTTCTGATGCTCAGCAGAAGCCCACATTTCCAACTCAATCTAACAATGCACATTTAGGGGACAAGCGTTCGATTCATTTTTCGATGGCCTGGCTCGCGGATCGTCGCGGTGGGAGGCGAGCCAAGCCCTGCCTCGCGATGGCTACTGGTGCGTGGTGAAGCGAGGCGACCCCGGGTAGGAATGAGGTGGGTTAACGCGGTGACGGGCGTCCGGTGGAGGCTGGAGCTGTCCGCGGGATGGAGCACTTGGACTCAACTTGCCAAATGATCGAACTTTCTCCTTCTACTCTAATCCTACTGCCTACGAACCAACCGTTCTTGTCAGATTCGCCTTCGGATAAAACCCCACTTGGAGTAAAACCTCAGGTTGAATGGCCGACGAACAGTACTCGACTGCTTAAATGCTTCCTTACCGATTGGTGGAAAACCAGATTTCTTCCAGCAGGAATATCCGAATCTACGAGGAGCTATATCAAAATTAGCAGCAACTCCTAAAATCTCCGCACGGTCACAGTAGTGGAGCCAAGCCCGCAGCGAAGCTTACTGCCAACCACCACTAATGCCGGATTATATTCTCGGTTACTGATATCGTCAACTATTGGTATATCGGAATGGCGATGGTAGGCTTGAAGAGGAGCCCCTCTGCGCTTGGCTTTCCCAATAGACAATGATACAAGTAGGTATCCAGAACTACGTAGCATCTTGCGAGCGGTGCCAACGAAACAAGGCACTTCGCGGTAAACGACACGGACATCTACATCCTCTCGATGTTCCGCAACAGCGATGGACAGATATTAGCATGGATTTCCTCACCCCAAAGCAAATCCATTGCCGAGAACACTCGTCCGCGAGACATAGCCCGAAAAATGCCATCTTTGCGCGGAATTGGGTTAGCTGAAACTCTCATTTTCGAGTTAATACCACGAAAATCGTGAACAATCCGCCATTCACCATTGGCATTGCGGACGCAGAATGTCGGGGCACAATATAGCGATTTCGAGGGACGGATGATTCAAGCGGTGATCATTTCTTGCATCCAAGCGCGAATGGCCTGGCGCACTTCAGCCGATAGCACGTACTGTTTTCGGTGAACTGGAACCTCGTTGTTAAGTTCAATTTTAGCTTCCACGACGGCGAAGCGCGTAGGTGGAACCGAGGGAAGCTCGGTACGAAAAATAGCATCCTTGTACCGCAATGCAAGCGAATACACCGGATTACTGGCTAAAATTTCCTACGTCAGTTTAGTGTCGGCTCCAGGGTCGTCTGCAGCGGATAGGAAGAAACAATACTCGTTGTCGGTTGCCCGCAAAAGCTGCTTGAGGCGACGGAGCGAAACCAAGCGAGTCATGCCAAGGGCAGAGGAATAGCCGTGCTGGCGAATGTACTGCAGCGACGCCCTCTCCGGAGCCTCAGCCGCCGTGCGCGCTGCCGATTGCCGCGAACGACCAACACGTCTTGCCTTACTGACATGCACACACTGCTTGAACGGTATCGACACTGGGGAAGTGCGTGGTTTAACTGTCTGATTGGACCAATTGATGTCGGGATTTGCCGCTGAGAACCACGGCATACCCAAGAGAATATCGCGCGACTCAGGTACGTCTATAATAAATGCCCGCGTGCGATAGGGAGAAAAACCAGGCAGGCACACTGTGAGGAAAGTCACCTGGCGAGGCACCGATATACTTTGCCACCACCAAGTTGAAGTTGCAGTGGTGTCGGGTAATCTCGGACCTTCAATTTTAGTCGAAAAGCGACTTGTGATGAAATTGCGTTGAACGACGCTCCACAGTCGAGAAACACAGAACAAGGAAGTTCACCAACTGAGCATTCCTGTTCGAGAAAATCATAAATTCCACGTCGTTTGCGTGGCAACCGCGGGTTGCCACTAGCGTAGTTAAACGCATGTGACTTCGCAGCCGCAGCACAATCGGCGTGGGTGGCTGGCTCCGCTGCGGGTGTATGGTCGACACCGACAGGGAGTTGCTCAGCGGGGCGCCAGCCCGCCGAGCCAACTAGTTTTTTTACGCACACGGCTTGCCCTTATCCGGGCAATCCGGTGCAATGTGGCCCTTGTTGCCACAAATGTTGCACGTGGCATTCTTGATGAACTCAGGGTCATGGCGTCGAGCAGGCTTGGCCTTTTTAGACTCATCCGAAGGTGCAGTTGGATTGGCAGAAGATTTGCCATTATTGTTACGAGAGCTGCCACCTGATCCTTGACTTGGCGCAGGTTTACGCGCATCTTCGAATCGCTGCGCGTGTTCTATCGTTTCCTGCAATGTTGTTGGCACATTTTGAGAAATGTGTGTGTTTGTATCCGCCCGTAGGTTTTGCTGGTAAAACCAGCGCTTCACCATTTCGGGGAGCTCCAATGACGCTTGAGACAGGAGGAGCATAAACTATGACGTATACTCTTGCTGTGTACTTGACGTCCTAAGGTTGTAGAACCGTGACAGTAACTTAAATTCGAAGTCACTGTCTCTGAACCGAACACGTAGTTGCTGCTTGAACACGCACCACGTTCGTGGTGTTTCACCTAGCGTGTGCTTGAACTCGCGGTACCGGGACATGACATCTGTCCCTAAATATGGTACCACCATATCCACGAAACGCGAATCATTACTGTCTCGCTCGGCAGCGTAACTACTTAAGTGCTCTTCGATCGGGAAGAGCCATAGCTCCAGGTCCTCGTTGACCGCTCCGTTGAACTTAGGCGGTTCGGCCTTACTCTTCTGCCTAGTTGCTCTTGCATGTTTCTCATAAATCTCGTTCTGCACGCGAGCCTGATGTTCCAGGAAGGCCTGGAACTGTTGTTGCTGGTGTTGCATGGCCTGCTGTTGCACTGCCATCATCGGCATCATCTGAATGAGGACACTGTGGCCCGAGACGGGGGGAGCTGCTGAAGAGCCTGCAGCAGGCGGCACACCAGGAGATGGCGGCGTTTCTGCGCCAGCGGGATTTGAGGTCTGGGGTGGTGCTGTCGCCGAGTCGTTGGATTCATTCATATCCGTCCGAGGTTGTTGGTGTGGGCGAAGGTTGGGTGATTCGTCTTCGTGCGGGCGAGGTGTTTTCATACCCTTGAAGAAGAAAGATATACGGGTGCGAACATAAGGTGCGAACCTAGTCGGAATCCCGAGCCTTAAATTCGGTTGATCAGAGCGATTAGTCTAATTTCGAAATTGTCGCGTATCTTGTCTGGAAACACGAATTGAGTCTTCCAACTGGAGTCGAGGAGGTCGATGTGAGTAGTTGTAGGCAAAACGAAGACTGATGTATTTGAGAATAAAAAGAAAATGAAGTGGAAGGCCAGTGTCCGTTACCTAGGAGGGTCATGAGCGCTTGTAGCTGGTCCGTTAATAACGGATGTGAGATCGCCGGTGGTCCGTTAACAACGGATGGGATCTCGCATACGTTACAGCTTCTATCAGGATGTTCGTTCTTTTAACATAGTGACGTCTCTTGCTCAGCTTCACCTCGCTTCTTCGTGGTCAGCGCAAGTCAAATCAAAGCGTAGCCCGACGCCACCCCAACCAGATCCGGTAGAGTATGGCATTGATAAACCTAACTCTAGAACAGCTTGTTGGCTCAGGGACTGGAGCCGATGTCACTCCAAGCCGACATCCCTAGTACTCGCAGTGTTTTGACTTGAAGAACCACAGTAAAAGCTAATCGATGCTCTCGCTTTCATGATCGATAACCCCGTCTAGAGAGTACTGCTCAATATTACGAAATATACCCTTCACTCGCTGCTTGAAGCTGCCCATACTACATTGGTTCACAATAAATAAAAAAATGAGCCAACCCATCTCACATGCTACTCACTTTAAATACTGAGCCTACCATTTTCCATTTGCAAATTTAATTTGACCCGTACACGTGATGACCGGCCGAGGCAACGGGGCCCAGGGACTCGGAACGGGAGGGATCAAGCTCCATCGCCAAATCTTTTGCGACAATATTCAACTGATTACCAGGTCTACCATAGGCAGACTAGCTCGTCGCGCGGATGTGATACGGAGGTCTGGGCTTGTGTATCACGAAATACGAGCAGTGCTCCGGGTTTACTTATGCAATTTGATTCGAGACGCTGTGACTTATACCGAACATGGTAACAAGAAGACTGTCGCCTGTATGGATATCGTGTACGCACTCAAGCGCCAGGGGAAAACACTTTACAGCTTTGATGTTTAGTCAGTGTGTAAAGTCTTCTCAAAGGCAATTTAACGCGCAATACATCACATACCGCACAATGAAAGTCTCAGCTGCAATCACAACTCGTATTAATCTCATATTTGAGCTCACGAGCCAACACACTAATAAATCACAATTATGCATTCCACCAATTTCAAGATGCATCTCCAACAGCTTTTTGGCTATGTCATGCAAGCTATTTTCTTCATTTCTTCTCGCAGCAGCAAAGCTGCAGAAACCAAAAGCATCAGAAACCAGAAACAGCAGAAACAAAACGAGTTTCTTACGAGCTGCGGGTTATCCCCGGGCGCGCCCGCCTAGGCGTACTAATTTGATCCTGGATCAGTGATTAGTGACGCTTATACCGGTATTGTATTACGATCGCGTTTCCAAGTTATACACATATTTCTACTCCGAATCTAAGCTAGACAACGTGCGTATCTGTTGGATGCCGAGGCTTCTGTAGATAAAACTTGATTTGCTGCGATACAAGAGGCTGCCGATTGCGTACCTTGAGTTTCGCATCCGGACACACCTGGGTGGCCGGCCAAGTCAGACCGGTTTCATTGGCCGGGATCATCCTACTTACGGTCCGTATTACGAACGAGGCCAGATCTTAGACATTTGGTAGGCGTGACGGGGTGCCCCATTCCTCTTGCTTTCACTAAGGCATCAAATCTCCTATTGCGTTCATGAGCTGTGAGGTCGAGAAACAATATCTGAAAGGCAACACAAGGTTCTGCAATTTATAGAGGTGCTAACAAGGTGGTGCAATAGAGCCTTTTTGCATCACTTTGTACGTAATCGTGGTCGCGTCAGCGAGTGAGGGTGGCTCTTCACCAGTAACCACGCGCTGAATAGCAGCATGGGTTCAATCGGCGAGTAGTTCTTTGTTGATGCGGCCGTCTTGGTCTCATTGTATCGTAATTTGGGAGGCGTCGTGGCACATCCTTTCCTAACGGTTGGGCATCAAGTTGGGCGGGTATTGAACTTATTGCTTTTTAGCCAACGGTATTTCTCTGTTTTCTTTGACAAGTTTTCATTGGACCAAAACCACTGTGCTACATGTACTGAAAAAACCTGTTTGTGCTACCAGTACTTACGTTTAACAAAGACGGAGCAGCTCTAGATTTTTTATGTGACTCTGCGGCTGTTACCGATATTTACTAACTTCGTAATGGTTAAAACTTGTTTTTAATAAAAGGGCAATAATGAAGTCACGTCCTAGGAAGTACTAAGATTTCAAAAAACTTGCAGACAGTAATGTTATACCACTTGTTCCGGGGAGACAACATACTATACTTAACTGTAAGTCGTCTTCGAGATTACTGGCTACTCTTCTATACTTTTGAAGTCACCTCCAATAGGCTTCTGGAGCTTGAAAAGTCAATTTTTCACTCTTAACTGCTCAAAGTTCTTTTTAGTTCGAAGAAAACTATCAAATTTTAAGTTTCGTTGACTTCGTAAATGTAGTGGCTGAACTTACTATTAGTAGGCTAGAGTCAGAGCATAAATCAACGTGCCGCCGAAGAAAAACGAAATATAGCACAACTTACGCTCCGTACGGGTTGCCCTTGATGCATGATACGTCATGCATGTGCTTACTGTTACCATTTGTAATTGGGTACTGCCAGAACTCAGAGCTGAGTGCGAAAACGAATTTGCACACATCCAATTTTCGGTGGTTTTCCTTGGAAATCGAGGTTGGTTTTGTACATGTAAAAGTGATTGCGCTTTGGTTGGGTGTCGTGCATAAAAAGAACTGGAACACTCCGCTTTTTCAAATTCACCTTATCCGATGTGTAGGGGTCAGGTTATGGGGTTGTAAAGTCAAATCAATAGCCGTGTGATACTAGTTATAAACTGGCTGCTTACAGTGTTTGCCGTACCTTAGTTGCAGTGTCTACTTCCTCGGAAATCGAGTATGCAAATGTTCTGTCGGACCGCTTAGCGAAAGCAGACCAGTCAGTCTTAGTGACGGTGAAGGTGGCGATAAAAAGAGCGAGCAAGCTGATGCAGCTGCGCCCAATAATCGAGTGTCAGTGAAGCGGGGGTTCAACCGTGCAGCAAATGTCAAGTGAGTCGACTCGTTTGGTCGAGCGCAGAAGCGAGTACATTTCCAATTCGCACAATATACCATTTCCACGCATTGGCTCAGTATTCTCGTGAAGGCCTTTCAATGCTATCACCCAAGAGTTTTTCGATCTCACAAGCATGGCCTACTCGACCTCCACAACAACAAGTTCTATCGTGGCTACGTGGAGTTTAAGAATTAGATGGCCGATCTCGAGACCTCGTTGGAACATTTTTTATTAACATGAGCTTTGGCTCCATCACGAGCTATGAGCAATCGCTGCAACTGCTCAAAACAGTTGCAGCAATTATTACAATGCGAGACGTTGCGTGACTTGGATTCAAACTTCTCCATTTTGAGGCGTCGAGACTGTTTGGCAGCATGCAGCATTGTCTGGAGGAGATCCACAAACGGGGATAAGCACTGAGAATAGTGTGCTCCGCAGAAATTTTTGTGATTCTTACTACACACTAACTGTTAGCGATGTTTTCAAACTGGTTTGTCTGTTTGTGCTTGTATAATTCTAGGCAAGTCGCTCCATGATTTCACCGCCACTGGCGAATCTTCTTTCAGTAAGATGGATTAGCGCCAATAATATAACCATTTGAATTATTGTGATGCCTACTCCGTCAGCTTTGCTGTGTTTCTGGCTCTCACCATTGAGTTCTAGCTCGGCCTGGTTGATGATTTGAATCTTACATGTAAACAACGTACTTTACTAGCCTACAGTTGACACTAACTCCACTAACATGTAAGCCAAATTTGCAATACACTAACAAACAGTTTGCAAACAGGAATGTTAGCAGTGTAGTTAGTGTTTGTTCGAACACCAACTGAGAATGTAATCGTGCAGTCTTTCAAGAACGTGATAAATGATTGTCGGGGGGTGTATGATGGCGAGAACGTTCAGTTTGTTCAAGCTTTCGTGGAACTCTGAGCTCATGAATCACCTGCCTATAAAATATCGTGCACCGCGAATGGTCAGGTTGAGCTCGATGAGGATATCGGTCGGTTGCTTGTCCACGCTACAGGAGTGTCTATCTCACTTTCCCAACATTCTCCGCTCTGAAACATGAAACATGTTTTCTACATTTGCTGCGTTCATGGGGGGATACTAGGCACCTCGAGCTGTTGCGGAAGATGGCAGAGGGCGCGGACTTTGGTACAAAAATGTCAGCGTTCCTCTTTCAGCCTGATTTTCTCTAAATGAAGCAGGCATTTCAAGGCATGGTAGCGATGCAAATGTTGCTGTGTTGAAGCAAACAGTAAAAATTACGACCCACCTGGCGACTTTGCAAACGAGCTTAATGCTCCGGAGTCGGCAATTCAATCACCGGACGGGTCCTTTGGAGTCTATTCAGGGGCCAACTGTTGACGATAATGACCAAGACAAGAACGCTGGTGAAGAAAACCACGGTTTTTGATGTGCTAATCAGAGATTTTACTGACGAACTGTCATCCGCAAAAACGTTCCAAACCACTGCAATCTCTATTTGTCAGGTTTACTTTGTTTATGAAACGTAAACGATCATTGGTCGCTCTCAACTTCTTTCCTGAATCGTCGTGTACTCTCCTCTCGTCACTTAATCTGACTTTGACAAGCGCAAGAGGGCGTTGGCAGCCCTATACTCGGCAGGCGTTAGACCACTTTTGAGAGCACTCTTAACGTGCGCAGATTCCGACAGCGGTTTTAAAATGCTAGCGGCATTTCCCATTTCTTTTTCGTCCAGCTTCTTGATGATCGCACTGAGGCTCCCATACTTGGTTTGCTCTTCATCAGCGACTACCAAGTCATCATCTTCTGGATCTGTGACCCGAAGGAATCTCTTCCGGGAGTCCATACTGATCAAAGCATCGGCCGCGAAGTCGGGAGAGGTCTTCGACAGGAGCTGGGACTCGTCGGCATTCGTGAATGCTGCGACGACACTGCTACGAGCTAAGACCCCGACGGCAAGTGCAACGTAGAATATACTGCGCATGATTGTGGCGATGGCTTCTGCTAGAAGTAGGGGGCTTGTGGTCTTGAAAGCGAAATGTGATGTGAGGTCACATCCCGTCGGCTGAGCGGACCATTCATGGTGTACCAGTGAACAGCCCACCCGGTCCCGATGCATAAAGTAAACAAAAAGTAAACAATAACAGCTGTAAGCGACTCACTAGTGCGTTTTTTACAAAGTACTTTGTTTGTTAAGCACTGTGAGTCGATCGGTCCCCATCGTTGGACAAATATCTATGGAGATCGAGATTATCAGGCAAGTACCTTCCAGTGATAGTTACAGAGTGCAGTCGAGATTTGATGCCCACCGAAGAATGTACTGACTTAAAGTAGAAGTGGAGGGAAAGTGTCGTCTAGCGGGAGGCGTGCATGCATGCATCGGTTGCTAGTTACAGCACTAAATGAAAGGCTGACAATGAACATTATTTATTGCAGTGGCATGCTACGTATACTTTCATGTGCTTCATTTTGCATTCATCATGGCTAGCGAGCCTCACTCTAAGAAGCACTACATGCGACTGGGCATCGATATATCAATAGAAAAAGAGTTTCTAATACTGCCATGTTATTCCCACCACGTTGTGGGAATATCCACATGTATATCTAATATTCCCGCTCACACCCGTACACTGTAATGGTCACAACACAGCTCACGGCGTCCCACACATTGCATGAGCAATACTGTACTGGAATGACCGAGGGTCAAAAAATAGGGGCGACGCTCCCCCCCCCACATTTTTCAAGAAAATTGTCTCATTTTGGGCGATTTCTACGAGTAAAACAGGCAATTTTCCCACCCCTGCCACCCTATTTTTGGGATGCCCCCCCCCTTTAATTTTGGGCTGGGTCTGTAAGGTACAGGCTGTAGTGTACCCGCTAACACCGACAACCAACCAATCGCACTTGTCTCAGCTGAAGTATGGGTATAGTAATCCAGATGAGGGATTTGCACATATGTTATATTTGTATAGTTTAGTTTGGATAGATGACGCACGAAAGGGTTAATAATATCCGTATAGTAATCCAGAGGAGGATTATTAATAGTCCAGCTGAGACAAGAGTGCGATTGGACGGTATAATAATCCAGCTGAGGGTTTACTAGCCGAGCTGCGACAGGTTTTAGTCTCAGTTGGCTGGGGTTAATTTTCTTTTTTAACCCTTTTAAAAAACAATATTCTACGAAAATCTTATAAGCTTAGGTCCAAAATATGTAAAGTGGCCGGATGTCCACTCGAAATACCTATTTTAGAAACAGCTTAGTCTGGTAGACAACTGGAGTGCACTTCATGAAAAATGTACCCTCTATATAATAATACTTTCCGAATGCGACCATGGTCTAATATCGACTATAACTCATTGTTCTATACTAAACAGATTTCTTTTAATATAAAACCCGGATAATTTCCGAAACTTAATTTGAAATAAAATGTTAGTATACTGTTTATGTTTTTTGTACGCGACAATCTATCAAATGATCTCCATCTTAACTCCGTTTCTCTTTTTTAGACTAAATTTTGTGTCAATAGTATCAACTCTATGCTTACTCTGCCTTGTAACCATTCGTGTGATTTATTGTTAAGCCCAAATGTCGTCTTTCACCGTCCGGAGCAAATGTTTTAGTGAACTGGTCTAGTCACCAGCATTAGCAGGTGAGATGTAAGGGTTATAATTCACGATATAACCTTAGAATGCAAGTGTAGTGATTAAGTGAGCCGTGTTGCCTTTTTCTTTCAAATCTTGCGGGTACACGGTGTAGCCGAAAAAAAGAAAAAAATGTTTGCCATTGTTGGACACAATGAGCCTTGCATTTGCAAACGTTACTTATAGGGGAATATGGTGTCCTTGGTTAGTGTATTCAGTCTGGACTCCTATATAGTCTCTTGGTCTGATCCATACTAATAGTCGATGAATAGGTACCTGGAAACCTGAAGTTCAATCAAATAATGTAGTGCATGCGTAAGCCAGCTAGAAAAATCTTAAAACGATATCATTATGATATGTTATGATAATTTTCTCTCACAGTGGTCATATTCGAATCAATAAACGCTTCCAAAATGCATCCATAAAAGGGTTGATCAGTTAGTGTGTGTGATCATTCGACATTTGTTCCGGCTTCTTGATGGTCTAGATACGCTTTACCGTAACGCAAGCTAAAACAATTTTGAGTAGTCGATTCAAAAATTCATTGCCCATTCAGTGTGCTCCACGTTAACCCAATTAAACTAAAAAAATTAAGGTGGGCCTGGGATCCCTATCTATGTGATACGAATGAAATAAAGATTCTAGTTTCTCTTAGTGCATCTTCCGTATCTTCGATCCCAGATAACGTTGCCACAGGATTGTTTTTACAATCCCACACAAATATCGGATATATAGCCTCGAATGCATTTCTAAATCAGTATAAACTCTTCTTAATCCTTTTTGGCTATTATGACTTGGACGTGAACACAACGGGTTCTGTCAAAGCAGCATTTGTTCAAAATACAATTGAACGGGAAAATAGCTTAACGGGTGCTGCCAAAAGTATATTCTCTCATAGTTGTAGCAGTATTTTTCTTGGGGCGCATTGTGATGTGTCGGCCGCATTCAAACAAACTTACTACAGTAATACATGTTAGAAACTACTTAATATATCACATTGTTTAATATTGACTGCCTTCGCTTCGCTATGGTAGCTACTGTACTGTAATTTTCCTGACGTGGACACGTTACTTGTCAGCACAGTGTGGAATTCTCTTTATTGGTACGCAACCTTTATATCTACTACGAAGTAACCTGCAAAGCTAGCAAAGATTTTATTTATAATGCAATCTGCCTGTCAAGCGTTGTATCTCAAAGAAACACTCCGTTTAAAAACAACAGCCAATCGCATTATATTATGTTTACATGTGTCGATATCAGCACCCGTTACTTCGCTTCGTACCGAACCTACCTTATTAGTTTATAACATGCATTGACAAAACGTATAACTCTTCTGTTTTACTTGGAAGCACAGCTATTAACCCATTAACACCTCGAACCGGGTACTGCACACCCTCCCAGCGTCCTAGGAAGCGCAAAGTATCGTGGGTGGTACACATTTTTATTGCGTCAGCAGAGGGCGATAAGATCTCTAAGTTTTACTTTGTAAATGTCTCCTTCGCTTTGCTTAGTGGATAGCCTAGAAAAGCCATTATCTGTTCAACATATCTACTATGTACTCTACATAAAGTTGTCGACGTAAACAACAGTATCCTATTATAGCCAATGGGGGCCACCGTCGCTTCACTCGGCAGCAAGTTTTGGCCAATCCGAATTGTTTTTGAACCGTGATAGGGGCGACAGACCAACTACGGACAGCAAACTACGTTAATAGTTTAGACTAGTCGAGCGCCGCCTGCGTTGCGGGCGGTGGCACAAATTGAATTGTAACCCGTTCTCTCGCTGTTCCAGCTCGCTTCACTACCTGACCGATCCCGCCTTCGCTGCCAAGCCTTGAGTGCACGCCTCGCTTCGCTCGGCGGAGGGTTGCAGAGATAAGTAACATGAAAAATCAAGACATGTACTTGGTAAATGTAGTTATGCAGTGCAGCGCTCCTTAATCCCTACTCGAAAATCTGTCTGTACACTCTGTCGTCCTCCTCTAGCTGTGGGTACTCGATCAGCACCTTGAACTTGGACCGAGACGTCACTCTCGACAGTGCGATGTACCGCTGACCATGCCAGAAACAGGGTGTCGACAGATACAGCCTGAGATTTTGCACGCTTTGCCCTTGCGCCTTGTTGATAGTCATCGCGAAGGCAGGTTGAACCAGACACTGCTTGCGCCGCAGACGGGAGTGAAATTCGCGCGCCTCGCCGTCACTGATAAAGACGATCCTCGGAATGAGCACATGCTGGCCTTGGCGTTCGCCAGTCATGATCGTAGTGGAGATCACGTGGGGCTTGAGTTCAACAATGCGCAGACGCGCTCCGTTACACAGCCCCAGGTCTGGGTTTAAATTCCGCATCATCATGATGGGAGCGTCCTTCTTCAACGTCAGCTTGTGTGGTGGAGTATCATTGATACTGACAGTGTGCAGCACCTCCTGCTCGAAGAAATTAACCTCTTCGTCTTTTTCCACAGAGTCAGTCGACAGGTCTTGAGATACCCCTTCCAGCCGTTGCGCCACAGCCTCGTTAATGCGCTGTACAACCGCGTTTGTAGTAGTCAAGATGGTCCGGTTAGCGAAATATTCGTCGTTCGCGATTTCGGGGTTGTTGATATCCGCGTACATATTATCAGCCATCCGCGTAAGACCTCTCGGGATGGCCCCAGGACGTAATTCTTCATCTTCATCATCGTCGGACAGCTCCTCCACCGTGTTCTCGAGCAACATGCCCATCGGTATCTTGATACAGTTCGGTCCAAGGGCCGGATTAATCTCGTGTCTCCCCTCTCCCACTTGAAGAAGGAACTCCGAGAACTCTGCAAGCTCTGTGGTGGTACTCTCATTTTGAGCAGCCATCATCCGCATGTTTTCCCTCAGATGGAGCTGCTGGGACTTTGGTCAGAGCGTGGACGACTTGAGGCAGGCATCGATCGTTTGTGCTCGTGTGCCTCTCACGACCACTGGAAGATTCTGGCGGAAGTCCCCGGATAGCACAAGCACTTTCCCTCCAAACGGCTCGTCGTCGTTGTCCATTAGGTCACGTAAGGACCAGTCGACAGCCTCAAAAGCGTGCCGGTGGGTCATCGGCGCCTCCTCCCAGATGACCAAACTGGCCTTTTGAATTAAGCCCTTCAAGTGAGACTGCTTGTAGATGGAGCATGTCGACGTGTCGTTCAGCTTCAATGGGGTCCGGAACGTTGAGTGGGCAGTGCGCCCACCCATGAGCAGCAGAGAGGCAATGTCACTCGGCGCCACCGCAAGCGCGATCTTCCCCGACAACCGCACCTTTGCCAATATATGCTTCAGTAACGTCGATTTACCCGTACGCCCACCAGCAAACCCCGCCAATCCCCCCAGCCCCCACCCTGCTACCCCTCGTGCCCTACCCACGCTCTCACCATTTCCTGACATGATCTCCTCACAATCCGTATATACAACTTCACTGAGACTTTGCTTCCCTCTTACGTAGTCGTTACCTCTGTCTCTTTTCTTGCTTC
>QOKR01000865.1:0-20286 GCA_016880985.1 Phytophthora idaei
CCGTAGTTATTTTCCTGCTCAGCGTCTTCGCGTTTGTCTGACTGACGCACACGAGTAGGATCGGCTGCGCTGTCCTGTAGCCGCTCCTTGACGACATTCAAGCAATGTACTAACGACGTATCTTTGTCTGTGAAACAAATGAAAAATGAAAATAAGTAACAAGTTCGAGCAACAGAGTAGTAAAGTACACGTACTCAAGTGAAGGAGGTCGCGAATAACGTGTAGGAAGTTCTTCATCTCATTCACAAGCAAATAAATTTCCTGTATAGCGCAATATACACGGACTGATAGTTAGTTCAATTGTGGAAATAAATATTAAAATGTGGCGGGTCGTACATTGATCTTTGGAAGAACGCCATCGATAGTCTTGACTTGAAAAAGGTGTGAAAAATGCCTCACGATCTGGTTGATCAAAACATTTGGACGGCGCTACAAGATCAGACATACCAGGTCAGATTACTACAGATCGGTCCCTTTTCTATCAGCTCAGTAGATAACTTACCTCCACTTCGGCAGCAGCTTGAGTGTAAATTTCACGATGATGTATGACACTCTTCTCGAGCTCCACCAGTTCGGAGACGATATGAACTGCGCGCGACAGTGTCGTTGGGTGGCTGGGCGGACTCTCCTCACGATTGTTGTCCTCTTTATCGTCCAGAATACGCGGCTCAACCGTCCGCTTGCATAGCTCCGTGACAAGCGATGCCTTAAACCCCTCCAACGCGTGCAGTTTCCGTCGCTCGACCATCCACTGCTGCAACGTAGGAAGCACCTGCTCCAGCTCGAATCTAGCGCTGGCTGCTTCTTTCGTCTCCGTATCTTCATTCAAGTTCAAGAAAACAAACCCACACACGTCACGGATGAATTTCTCCATGCACGGGACGGCTGCCACCACGCTGCAAAGCTTGTCGAGACTCGGAGCAATAAGAGTGATGTCTGTCAAGTGGAGTACACGGCAAACGTGCTTCACAACCTCCAGTGTTGTCTCACGTGGCAGCGTGTTCAGCCGGTTAAGATGCAGGCGATGATTGAGTCGATCCCGATCCACGAGCTCCTTGGTCCCCATGTACTTCCGCAGCTCGTTCAGATCGCTGGCCTCTTCCAACGCGAGCTTATTCTCCGCCACCTGTCGCTCCAATTGATGAATACGTCGCTGACTCAAACGGTAGTCGCGGATACTAGGACGCGACTCCGCCTCCAGCGTCAGGTTCGCATTCTCCTCCTTCAACTCGGCAATGGTCTCACGCGCCGTAAGCAGTTCTTGTTCGATCAGCGCAACCTTCTTGATCATCGCAGCCTCGCGATGTCGCAGCTTGGCTGCAGCCACTTCTTGCTCTCGACGCGCAGCTTCGAGTTGCTCTAGCATCATTTCATCCGACGCGACGGAAGATCCAGGCCAGTGTCGAGGGCGATACTGAGATCCACACGATCTGTCCTCGTCAGAGTACTGCTCCCACACTGGCGGCTCGCTCTTCAACGCTGTACTGCTCTGTCGTGCGATGAAGTTGTCCTTGTCACGAAGCTCGCTGTTGAGTGCTGCCATCTGGGACTTCAAATGTTCAATCTCCTCCTGCATCTGTTCACGTTGCGCTTCGTACACGCCTATCGTCTCGAGTGCTTGGATATCTCGCGGGTTGGCACGGCGTGGGTCTCGGTCCTGTAGATTGCGGAAGGCGCGTCGGTCGCGCGTCTTGCTCATGTTCTCCTTGTCCACCTGCTGCTGCAGCTTGGCCTGCATCCTCTCAACGATAACTTCCTTGGCCTTCACGCGGTGCTCGCTAACCTTGAGCTGCTGCTGCAAGCGAAGACACGAGTTCTTGAGCTTTTTAGACAAGAGCTCGGCGCTTTCACTCTCCTTTTTCTGCAAAGCCTGCCGACATCCCCATACAAAAGCAAGATACAATGAGTTACGATAAAAGCGCCGAGCAAATCCTAATGCAAAATTTTGGCGTCGCAGTATTGAAAACTCCACCTTCAAACGTTGAATTTCCGCTTTGGCTTTTTCCAGAGCCTTTTGCGTATCCTCATTCTTTCTCTCGATAGTCTGTAGCTCTCCTTCTCGTCTGCTTCGTACTCTTGAGTTGCGCTTGGACGCCAGCACCAGATCTTGAATCGTCTACACGATAGAAAACATAACAGGTCGGTCAGAATGGGTTCCTGGTTCTAGACAACTATACACGTTAGCGTTCCTACCTCGTTCTTGTGTTCTAGCTGCACGCCAAAGTCGTGAATAACGTTAAAGAGTGACTCCTTGTCTGGCAGCACCTCTCCGGATCCGACACGACGAAAACGCACTGCTGGGAGTCCATTTCTCCGCAGCAGATCATTGAGTCCGTCCCACGCGCCTTCACCGCCTTCAGCTGCTTCTTCACGTTCGCTGCTTCGTCCACTACCGGCGGCGATGTTTCTGCCGTTGTTACCATCGTTCTCCTCTTTCTTCTCTTCAGCTTCATGAAACAACGACAAATCACCTTCACTGGCACTTCGAGACCCACTCCACCTGCTCGCCATGTCATCAGAACAACGCAGCGACCTAGCCACACGCTCGTCACGACCAGTTCCTTCACTAGAGCTCCCAGCATCTCCCTCCTTCTCCGTAAACAACGTCCTTTGCGTCTTCGGCTGCTGCGAGCGACGATCGCTGCCACTCCCTGTACTTTTCCTCTGATCGGCCTCCTCTCTTGACCTTCTCGACGACATGCTCAGTCTCCCGCCTCCAATTGACGACCTTGGTACTCCCAGCGCGTCATTCAGCTCATCGTCCATCACCCTCCCGGACGAAGTAGAGGATCCTGAATGTACCAGCGATGGAGCAAGTGACGTCGACGACGCAGCGGACACCATGGCCGCGCTCTCCACCCCCTCCTCCTTCTGCTGTGGCGTCATCTGGTACACCGACGCGAAGGGCGACGCTCCCGGTGTTTCAATATGCTGCAGTTCCAGCATCGAGGACGACGAAGCAACGGAAGGCGGCGGCGACAGCGTGCCTTGGTCTCTGATATCACTGATGGGGGGTGTATTACTGGACAGAGAGATCTCGGACCCCCCAAATAGCATAGAGCGGTCCAGCGAGTCGTCCTGCTGCTCTTCCTGCTGCGCGCTGGCTCCGGATCTAGCGGCAGTACTAGTATCGTCCTCTGGACGTTCGCTGGTCCTGTCTCCGCTGAGTCGCACTCGGTCTTGGGCCAGTAGAAGGTCCTCGTCATCCAGCAGCACAAAGCGCGGAGACTCGGGCGGCGCTCGCTCGTCCGCGTCACTCAGCAGCTCGTCGTCCAGTAGCTCATCTCCACTCAGTGACGCGAGCCCTAGCGCAGGGTCTGAGATGTTGAAGCCGTTGTCCCGGAGGAACTGGTCCACGCTCGACAAGCTCTCGTCCTCCATGGCAAAATTCAAACTGAGAGTCAATGTGCCATAGTGAAGTTATCCATTTAATAGGACAGTGGACTCATTTGAATGAGTACTGTTTCATATTTCAAAACACGACGTACCGCAGCTGTATTGAGACGTCGTGTTTTCAAATGTGTGATATGGGTAGAAGATAAAATGAGTGTCACACATTTGACTCATTTTGAAATTGGCAGTTACCAAGTCGAAGCAACAAATGCGCACCCAGCTCCTCGCGTTCCTGGCGCTGCTACTGCTGGTTTCCAGCGTCGATGGCTTCGGAGAGGACCCATATAAGGTGCTGGGCATCAAGCGCTCGGCCTCCGAGGCCGAGATCAAGCGCGCGTACCGTTCACTGGCGCTCAAATGGCATCCAGACAAGAACCGAGACAATCCGGAGGCTGAGCAGCAGTTTATGCGCATCGGAGCCGCCTACGAGAAGCTGACGAACGCTCCAGCGGCAGCGGAGCAGGAGAGGCGACAGAGGCATCAACAGCAGCACCGCTACGGAGGCTACGGACGGGGGTACGGAGGGTACAACGGGGGCTACAACAACTACCAATATCAGTACCAGCAACGCTGGGACTTATCCCACCTGACGACGCCCTTCCTGCTGATGGTGCTGCTCGCTGTGGTGATGGGAGTTCTCTCAATTGGGAACAAGACAACAGAGACGGGCGAGACAACGCAGCAGACGCAGAAAAATCCTTTTGAGCAGTTGGCGAAGGTCTTTGCGCCGTCGAGTTACGAGCTCAAGCCTGTGTACTTGACGGCAAGAGGGAGACGGACGCTGGTTTTCTTTCCGGATGATACACGACACGACTGCAGTGTGAGAGGTGAGTGGATAAAGGATAGGGGAAAGGGTGGAGGTCGGATGACTTACAAGGATCTATTTGCTGCTGAACAGACCAGTTTAGTGTCGTGGAGAAGCTGGCGACGGAGTTCCAGCACGACCCGCTTACGTTCTGCTGGATCGATATGAACACACAGGCCACGGGCAAGCGCGCGCTTTGGCAGACGCAGTTCGGACACGCCCCTGCTCGTACGTTTTTGCGCTGCCTTCATATTGGGAGGTTGATATAATGCTAACACTGTGATGTATGTAGCCTTCATTGTGAGTCTCAGCTACAAAGGCAAGAAGATCTCGCTGCTGCCTCCTCGCAATGGCAGCAGCAAAGGACGCCAGGCTCTAGAGGATGATGCTCGCAAGTGGCTCGTGCGTCTTTCAGGCGGTGAGATTCCTCAGACACCGTCGACGCCAGGTCTCTTTGACTAGTGTAGTTAATCTACGGTGGAATGGCGTGGTAAGCACTGCCACAGCAGGCACAACAGCAAATGGATGGCTTGTATTTATGTCTGACTACGCATTTGAGTCGTTGAGTGGTTCTTTACCGGTGCTTTTACTTGTATGTTGTAGTATTAATACAGAACGCTGGCGAACAAGAGGAGGCGCGTGGTCGTCTATCCAGTGCTGCTCGTCAAAGCGGCCGCTTTCGTAGGCAAGTTCTTCGTTGTCCAGTTGGGGTCCGATGTTTTCTGGTGTAGGCTGTTGCCTTTCCAAGAGCTCTTTCAATTGCAGCTCCAGCATATTTTGTCGACTAGCCACGTTGCGTATCTCGGTGAGAAGCAGCTCCAGTCGATCGTCCTGCGGTGGCGCTGAAGGGGAAGGCGTCGCATGTACGACGACAAGCGGACTACCGGTGTTGACACTGGCCACTCGCCTCAGTCCGGGTCTAGGGCGAGAACCTGCCACGATATTGCGTCCTTTGGTATCCTCCTTCACTTCAAAATCGGCGAGTGCTGTTAGCTCGTCGATGTTAATCTTGGGCAGCTTTACCATCCCGTTGCGTCCACGGTGATGCGAAGGAGAAGACGGCAAAGCAGCTGACAGCAAGCCTTGAGTTGCTGTCAGCGCGAGTGTTGGATCCAACGCCAGGGAAGGACGGCGAGCTGATCCAGTGCTGATTCCTGTTATGGCGTTTGTGGCTCGATCTGTTGACGGTGGGTCACTGTGTTGTTGAGAGTGCACATGATGATGGAGCTGAATGGGCTGAACAATGCTAGAGCTTCTCCTCGTGTTACCAGTTGAAGTGGCGGCAAATTCCTGCAAAAACGGCAGGCTGGCGGGAGATATCCCCGCTGGTAGCACTGCTTCCACGCCCTCAGCCCTCCACATCATGGCCAAGCCCTGCAGCAGAGTCCGTGACTTCCCGCCGCTCTCGTAGATAAGCGTGAGCGCCTTTCGAGACCGCAGAGTCGCCAATTGGCGAGCAGATCGCATCGTGATCGGATGGGACAGAAGAAGGCGCAGAATTTGCTCTCGGTCGATGCAGTGGGTCTCACAGAAGTCCAAAGCTTGGATGGTGGCGAGGCGAGGTTTGCGTGGATTAGCGATACTAAACTCGCCAAAGCACGAGTTCGGCCCGAAGAGAGCCACTTTAGTCAAGCCGAGCAGCACCTGAGCGTGGCCCACAAACAGGAAGTACATCTCGGATCCGTAGTCCCCCTGGCTGATGATGTCTTCACCTGGCAAATAGCATTGAACCCGCATGCGTAGATACAAGTCGTGGATGAACTCGGCGCTGCAGCCAGCGAGGAAGGGCATCTTGCGAGGCATCATATCTTCGCAGAAGCGGTCGGCCACTTTGGCGCGGATTAGACTCGCCATTCGCTCCACGATGGTGCGATCGCGTTCCTTGTTTTCGCCCCGTGCAGCTTTACGCCAATGGAAAGTGTTGGCACGAACCTTGTCACGCAATGCTCGAGGCAGCATTCGGTCTTGCATGAAGTCGTTGATCTGGTCCATATCCCTCCGGTAAGCTGTGTCGCTTTCGTAAAGCTGCTGAAAGAGCGACACGACATTCGTGATACCGTAGGCGAAGACCCCGCCTCCTACGATCATCGCAGCAATGGAAAAGAGTCTCCCAGCGTTCGTTTTCACCGTGACTAGTACAGTTAAAGAACACGTGAGCTAGATACCAATTCAAGTGAAAGAGGAGAGAGCTACGTACTGTCGCCGTAGCCGACTGTGGTCATTGTCATCATGGACCAGTAGAAGGCAGCGATATATCGCGTTTTGACTTCGGAATCCTGCAATACTCGCGAGCTGAGAGCGAATTCCAACTGGTCTTCGTCGTGGAAAGCCAAGTAGGCGAACACACAACTGAAGACGTGCGAGAGTGCCAGCACCACGAACAAGAAACTCCCCAGACTGCTCACTTTGGAGGAAATGAGTAAGGAATGCTCGAGACGACGCTGCAGACGTGGTAGACCAACAACGCGCAGCAATCGGAGACAACGTGCAGCTGGATACAGCCACGCAGCTTGTGCGGGTAAGTGGAATGGAGAATTGCTAGCAGAGCCACCCGGTGTGTACGCTTCAGGCTCGTGTCCCTCGAATATGGCGTAGAATGGGATTGTCCAGATCAATTCGGGCACAAACCATCCGCGTGTGTACTGCCGGAAGATGGGGGATAACGAGAAATGAAGCTTACCGTCGTCTTCTACTGCTGTGTTGAAACTGTTGATAGCCACAGAAAAACAAAGACTATGAGTAAAGTTCAGCAGTGGAAGAAGTGATACTACAGAAGTGAACCTACTTGAACAGGATGTCTACAACAAACAAAGAGTCGACGAATAAATCCAAGTGAAGAATACTACGACGCAGAGAGTCACGCATGGCGAAGCTGAGCTCGAACGGCACGATAACAAGGATCCCTATGTCAAGGAGAATATTAAAACAACGAGGGAAAAATAACAGTCGAGATGGAAGAGCACCCCGTACATGTCGTCAGGAACAGGGCAATTGTATCCCATATCGAACGAATACGTCCGTGTGGATGTAGCACGTGTCGTCGAAGCATTTTGAATTCCGACCCACCCGTCTTATGTGCAAAGTACGCGATCTCGTCCTCGTCCTGTGAGATAAATGGTCGCAGTTCAAACTCCAGTTCGTCTTCTTCCTCCTCCTCTTCGTCGAGATCGAAATCGTCATACTCTTGGTCGTCGGTATCGTCATAGTCAGCTCCTGGAGCCTTTGGCTTGAGCTTTTTTTCGGGGACCTCATAGACGTAATTGGTCACAACTTCCGGGGCTTCGTTCTTGTCGGTGTCATTTACAGCAACTTTAGCACTGAAACTTCGCGCACTAACAGAGGGTTGACGGAGCTTTCGAGAGGTCAAGCCCGCTACTAGCTGTCTGGCCGAACTCGAGCGCCTTATGGACGGATTGGGTGGTGCTGGTGACGAATGTCCCTCTCGACCGCTGTGTCCTTCCCGTCTACCCCTCGAAACCTCCCGTCGACTGCGTTCGTCTCGCCTGTTTTTAGGGCTGCTGCTTGGTGATCGAGAATTTCGTGAATACTTTGACCAGTGCTGAGGACCCACTTTGCTTTTACTGCTTGAGGATTGTTGGGCACGTCGATGTAGCAACGAGTCCAGCAAGGACGCCGTTATTGCACCAAGGTAGCCTGAAGCGGGTGGGTTATTGCCATGATGTTCTACTGGGACTGCCTTGTCCAGCCCCACCATCCATACGTTGTAAAATGGGCCACCAGTTGATCAAGTTGCTAGACGCACACCGACACAAACCAGCAAAGTCGTAAGACTCTTGTGCGTCCGGAAATACCGCCATGAAAACACCTTATCTGGCGATTGAGACGAGTCGAAACGCCGTGGCGGACAGGATGCAATTGATCGGGTTTTACTTTAATCTTCACATATGAGTAGTACTTAAGTAAGGCATTTTTCGAGCTCTCTTCGTTATCGGCTCGATCGCCAGAATTCTTCCAAGAGATAATTCTTGGTTCGCCTTGGTCAAAAGATTAATAAATCGGACGATCCCCTCGGTAGTCACACCAAAAATATTTAAGTAATATCAGAATTATGAAAGTGGCTCCCGCATGTAAAAAACCAAAGGTAATATTCCCTCTCACCACAGTTGTAAAAAGAAATACAAAACTGACGAGATTTCCTATTCTGGGGTGCGTATCCCTATGGGAAAAGTAAGAAATGCACAGGACGCCTAAAGAAATCTACCATCACAGGCGCCGTGGCCACAGAAAGCGTGGGGGATGCGTCTTGGGAAGGTTGTCGATGCGATTCGCACACGTCAAACCTATAGAAAACAATCGGTCAGAGATAAGGAGATTCTCAACTCGCTGGACTTTGTTGGGATGTTGCTGACTTCGTGTGGACTAAACGCATTATCCTTGCGTTTAAAGTTTATCGAGACAAGAATGGACATTGCAGGGTTCGTGGTGATTTTGTCCTGCCGTCAGAAGATCCGTGGCCTCAGCCTTCGTGGAGGATGGAGCGTGGAGTGACTCGCGAAACTATGCGGAAGGCATGAAATATGTTGAAGATTTCCGCAAATGCATTTGAAAAAGCGTGTTTCCGCACTCCTGCGAGTGCGACCGGGCATCAAGATATTCCAGACAACTTTGTCATCTCATCGAAGGCTCCCGTGGCCTAAAAAGATGTGGGGAGTCAGTCTGATCTTGGCTCGCAATGTCCATCATGTCTGCTGAAGGTCGGTTTGGCCTGAGCGGTTAAAGCTACCAATTCCAAAGGAGAAATACCTTCACAGTAGAATCTATTTGGACGCTAAACACTCCGACGCTATCAATCGCGATATTGGATGCAAGAATTACCAGTCAGATTTTCGGCCTCGCGCATTTTTCGAGAACGACCAGACCGCCTGGACAGGTCAAAAGAGAACAAACACACTGATTCCCATGAGACCAAGCACAGCAGCGTTTGCTAGCATTGGATCAAGTGCTGACGATGTATCGCTGCACGATCCCTCGTCATCGCATGTCACACACTCTTCTTCAGCTCCAGTGACCTGGTTGCAACGCGCTTTAGTACACTCATCGGGTACTTGGCACGCATTCTCGCAAGCTGCCCCCCAGTATCCAGCTTTACACGAGCCACACGATAAGATGGTCCCATCCACGGCATTACAGGTGACGTTCTCGCTAGTGCAGTTTTGAGTACTGCAAGCCTGGTCACACTGGACTCCCCACCAGTTGCCATCGCACTGGGCTCCAATATTCACCCCGACGTAGTTGCTGACCATTGTGGCAAATGTTTCATTCCTCGCCCGCTGATAAACTTCGGAGGCAAAATCCGCTGCATTTGGGTAAATTTCACCAAGCGATGGCGGTACAGACAGTGTGATGTAGATTCCTCCTGTGGTAGTGGAGACTGAAGTGATGTTGACGAAATCTTGATCAATGTCGGTCATGCCGAGCGTCCATACAAGAATTGTTTTCAGTGCTTGTTTGTGCTCGTCCGACAGAGACGAAACCGTGTCGATGGCTGTCGATAAGAGGATTTCGGCGTCGTACGCGGTAGCTACACATCCACTGAAGAGGCTGAAGCTGGAGCGACTCGAAGACGACACGATGTCGAGCTCAGTCGTTTTGTTACCGATGGCTGGAATTTTGGCGGACAATGGGATGGAAATGTTGACTTCTCCGTATCCAGCGTTGCAGTTGTACTCCATATAGTGCGGTAGTTGACAATTGCCTCCGTGCCACAATGACGAATCATCAAGAAATTCTGACGTAAGACCTGGAAACGGATCCGGAAATTTGAATGTGCTGTTGAGCTCAAGAAAGACCAAGAATTCTGCCTTGACGCTAACTCGTGCGAGACCTTTTAACAGTGATAGAGAGGCTTGGAACGAGGGAACCAGCTCCAGAGATCGATGCTGCTTTGTGCCAACTTGCTCGAAATGTTGTTCGTGATCTGCACATTGTAGAAAGACTCGGACCGAAGCGAACCAGCCGTCAAACTTTGTAGATCAGCGGTCGCTCCGATAGTTGCAATCGACCCGTGAGGCTGAAGAGATAGTTTCCTGCGCAGATCCAGCCCCATTGCGATCTCGATACTGATCCCTGTTTCACCCAGCGGAATAGTGAAGCTGGCATTCTTGAGCTGCGTCGTCTCGTCCAAAACACAGCTGTTTGGTGCGTACAAGGCCACCTCGAGGTTAGCGTTGCCGGATAATCCCATCTCAATGGCCTCGTCTAACGATGCATCTACAATCTCCACATCGGCAACCATCGACGCAATTGACACATTCAAAAAGCAATTTTCACACGTGATTCGACAACAATTTGCTGACGGATCCGAGATGTTGGAGCAATTTCCAGTTTCGAAGATCGAGTAGCTGCTGTTGCTCACCGTCAGCCCGTCGTTTTCTAGATTCCACGACAACATCCCTGGACTGGTAATGGTCGTGTCATCAAGGACCTCACACTCCAACACTCGACAACAGCCATCATCGGTCGAATTGTACCCAGAATCACAGGAGCCGTCACTGGAGGAGCACTCGTAGCATTGATTCGGAGGAAGCGTCTCGTCGTCCCCTTGATAGCCGCATTCAGTAGTGCACAGACGGTTCTGTGCGTAGAACTGCAGTTTACATTGTACGTCCGTCCACTTTCCATTGTCCTTGGCCCAACATTTGTCGACGTCGATCTCGCCTGTCTCGCCTTCTTCTCCACAGTCAGAATTGCAAGTAGAATCCTTCACAAATTCAAAAGAACTAGCCGTAAGCTTGCGTCGATTCTCTATTAGAGCAGCAGCTTCAACCGACTCCGTCTGAATGAGGTTAGCAATGTCGGTAGAGTGCAATTTGATCCTGCAGTCCGGATACACCTGAGTGAAAGTTGCCTGCGTCATTTCCAGCCTCACACGACACGTGGACTTCCGACTGGTATCTCGGCTTTCGGAGGTACCCAACACAACACTGTTCACTACGTAGAAATATGTGGCGGGACTAGCAAACGCGGCTCCGAAGAATGAGTTGCCGACCACGACTGACGAGCGCTGTATCTCGTCACAGTCCACGACCCAAATGGTGGCAAACGCTGTGATTTCGCCGCTTAGTGTCTCGAAATTCTCCAGTTTCAACACGTTGGGGCCTTGCTGAAGGTTCCAGATCGAAGACGTCGATGTGCAATTGTAAGCGACGTGTGTGCTTGGTGGCGCGGATTTTTGATGCTCGGACTGGGCGAGACTCGACGCGTCTGGAGCTACGAGAACAGAAGCGAACAGACTCGTTTGGGCACTATCAGCATGGTGTAGTCCAGCTGGAACCTCCCGCAGGGCGTCGTAGCTTGTAAATATCTTGGTCTCTGGACCGGGCTCGTCATAAAGCACTCGACGGTGAAGAAGACTTTCGGAGGACGTGGCAATCAGAGCCAATAACAGCAGCACCAACAGTTGATAGGACTTCATCACAATTTATTTACACGCCCGACAGTGAAAGCTGGAATGAGTCGCGTCAATCGGGGATCGACCATCGAGTGGGACTCGTTTATTGGGAATACATGTACCTCCACGCGGGCCTGCTGGCCCATTGGGTTCGCTTTCGCGCAAATAATGAACTCCGAAGCTCGTCTTTACCTGGTACTACTGCATGGTGCATGTAGGCAAGAACACGACGTGCCTATGATCGCCTCCGCCCACACAATTGCTCGCTTCTAAACGATTTACGAACACTCCTCGTTGTGCAGAATATGCGCCTGGTCTGACGTAAGGAAAATAAATGCAAGTTATTTTCGTTGGATGCACTGCAACTTTCATTGACGATTTCCAACACTGGGACCAACCGAAAACGAAACGGAGTGCTGGGATGCAGGTGGTTACGGTTAATGAGCTACTTGTACACTGAGCAAACGATGGAGCAATACGTATTACCCCACACAAAGCGGTTAACGCTGGCGGAGAATCGACTCGCCCTTGGCCTTCCAATCCGAAAGTGATTTTATGACAACCTTTTTCCAGGATATAATATATCCTGGAAAAATAAACTTAGTATATTATACTGAAAGTAAAAACTGAAAGTAAAATCCAATTTGCGCGACGAAGGCTTAAAACAAAGAACTACAGAGAACAGTACTGATCGCCAAGTCTGCTGCTTGTTGTTTCCCGGATCAATGGTCACGATTTATTTATTTTACTTGTTTGTCTATTTCACTCCCTTCACTAACTGAAGTAGTGAACAGAACAATTAGTTTTCCGTGTGCTTTTTTTAGTGTAGGTTTATAAAGGGGTAAAGTAAATAATGAACCATAAGGAGTAAAATGCTTCTATCTAATGCAGACCTAGCGGCGGTCTTACATCATCCAGAACAGCACGAAAGCGACCAAGTTCGACAGCCACAATGCCATGAAGCTTGCCAGTTGTTGGTGTGACGCTGCATTTGCCCCCGCATCTGTATCCGCGGACGAGCTGGTTGCTGTAGTAGAAGTGGAATCGCACAAGTCTCCTTCCCACCCATCGTTACACCCAGTACACTCGATTTCCGTTCCTGTGCTCTGGGTGCACCGCGTGCTTTTGCAATGCCCCTGCAACTCGCAAGTGTTTTCACAACTTTGCCCCCAGTAGCCAACCTCACAGACACTGCAGGAGGTGACAGTTCCGTCCGTGTCATTGCAACTGACAAAATCAGCGACACAGTTCAGTGAAAAGCACTGATTAGCACAAGTCGAACCCCACCAGCCATCTTCACACGAGTCGCAGGAGGTGACAGCACCATCGTCGACGTTGCAAGTGGCAGATCCTGCGATACAGTGGCTCGAAACGCACTGCTCACGGCACATAGCGTGCCACCACCCAGTCGTGCACGTCAAACATTGAGTCACTTCTCCAGAAGTATCACATCGGGTACTGTCACAGTGATCCGGCACACTGCAGTCGCTCTCACACGTTGATCCAAAGTAGCCATCATTGCAAACCAAGCACTCGACGTCTTCCCCCGAGTCTTTCTCACATCGTGAACTCTGGCAGTTGTGTGGGATGTTGCACTTCTCCTCACATGCCGGTCCGTAGTAGCCGTCCTCACACGATAAGCACTCGACTTCTCGTCCATTTTGCTGTTCACAACTTGAACTCGCACATAGTTCGGGCAATTCGCACTTGTTCTCGCAGGTTGATCCGTAGTAACCATCCTTGCAAGAGCTGCAGGTGGACACCGTCCCGTCATTTGAGTCGCAGCTGATGTTACCTTCAGTGCAGTTAAGCGCAACGCATTGACTGCTGCAGTTCTGACCCCACCATCCTGTTTCACATGAGTCGCACGAGAGTAAATCTCCTTGGAAGTCGCAGCTCGCCGAGCCAGCAGGACAGTG
This sequence comes from Phytophthora idaei, assembly GCA_016880985.1. Taxonomy (NCBI): domain Eukaryota; phylum Oomycota; class Peronosporomycetes; order Peronosporales; family Peronosporaceae; genus Phytophthora; species Phytophthora idaei. The sequence continues at coordinate 13,529 of QOKR01000865.1, forward strand.
TGAAGCTTCACATGTGTTGTTGCACGTAGGAAGCCCCCAGTATCCCGTGTTGCATGCGCTACACCAAGTGACCGATCCATCAGCCAGATCGCAGGTGATATTTTCTGACGTGCAGCGTGAAGAATCACACGTATTATTGCACGTCGACCCCCACCAGCCTTCTTCGCATTCGCTGCACGAAATCGTATCGCCCTCGGAATCGCAAGTAACACTGCGGGTCTTGCAGTTAAGTGACGTGCACTGATCGCTGCAAGTCTCTCCCCACCAACCGTCATCGCATGAGCTGCACGAGATCGCCATGCCTTCGGAATCACAGCTGACACTACCGGTTTTACAGTTGGGTGAGGTACATTCGTTGCTGCACGTCTGACCCCACCATCCTGTCTCACATGAGCTACACGAAAGCACATTCCCTTGATCATCACAGCTCGCCGAATTTGCAGGGCACTGTGTGAATGTACACGCCTTACTGCAAGTAGAACCCCAGTATCCCGGAATACACGAACTGCACGAAGTGATAGTACCGTCGAGTTCGCAGCTAATAGTACCGGCCCCACATCGTGGATACGTGCACTTCTTAGTGCAAGTGGGGCCCCACCAGCCTTCATTGCACGCTGTACACGAGATCGCTTTGCCTTTGGAATCACAACTGACTGTGCCTGGTTTGCAGTTCTGCGGCAAGTTACATGTACTACTGCAACTAGGTGATCCCCAATACCCTTGTTTACAGGAAGTGCACAACGTCACGACTCCTGTGGCAGAATTGCAGGTAACAGTGGCACAATTTGGTGAGGTGCATGCGCTAAGACAGGTAGCGCCCCAGAATCCACTTTCACATTGCGAGACAATACTTAGGCCGACGAAGGAGCTCACCGTGTCGGAGAAAGAGGTAGTTCTTGCGACCTGGTAAAACTGAGTCTCTAGTTCGGACTGTGTAGGAAATTGGTCGGCGACAGAAGGAGGCACTGCGATGGTGACGGAAATTTGACCCGAGGAATGAATGGAAATTTTGAGAAAGTTGGGGTCGATGTCAGGGAATTTGAGAGCCCACATCAGAATCTTCTGGAGTGCCGTCGATATTTTTGTTACTGTGGCTGACGTGACTGCGTTCGCTGCGGTAGTAAGGTGCATTATCGCATCGTACTCGGAAGAGATGCACCCACTGAATAGACTGCTGGAGTACTCCGAGACAAACTGCACCGGTGGCTTGTCATACGCTAGATCCGAATCCCATGGAATCTTGATAGTCGCGAAAGATGCCATTTGAACAGGTTTGTATCCGTATATTCCCCTGTATTCCATGAAGTGAGGCTTAGTACAGTCTCCACCGCGGTATTTTGACGAATCGTCGAGATATAACGTTGGCAAGGCAGCAAACAGTTCTGGATACTTGACTGTGGATTCCAGACGCACAAACAGAGGAATTCCAGCGTGTGTCCCGACATTTGCGAGATCTAGAAACACTAGATTCGCCCTAACTGTGGGAGTAGCCGATAGCTCAACGACAGTATCGACGCCATTTTTTGAGATGTCTTCTCCCCCTTGAAACACAATTTGTTTGTCAACAAAGTCGCTAGAATTCACTGATCCCACAGTCATACTTTGAATCTGGACGGCAACTCCAATTTCGGCGCTAGTTCCATGAGGCTTGATAGCGAGTTCTCCAATGAAATCCACGGTAAAGTCAACTTCGAGGGATGTCAGGCCTAGTGGTATCGATAGCGGACTAATTCGGAATGATTTGAGTGTAGTCGACTCGAGCTTGCAGCCGTTGGGAGAAACAACCTTGACGTTTATCGCCGAATTTCCAACCAATTTCATCTCGGTCGCTGTGTAGCAATCAAGCGAAGACGAATAAACGTCAACTGCGGCATACAGCGAGGCAATCGACATGTTGATGAAGCAGTTTTCACACGTGATACGACAGCAGTCGTTGGAAGGGTTCGTTGGATCGGAACAATCGCCACTGGTGTACAGCAACATGGAGGGATTCGTGATCGTACTTCGGTTTGGTTGTAGATTCAGAGTGAACGTTTTTGGCGACGACATTGCCGAGTCTGCAATTGCCGGGCAGGTCAAAACTCGACAGCAACCAGCACTGTTTGATAAGTAGCCGGATGGACACCCGTACTTGGATTCTGAGTAGCAGCTGTAACATTGGCTCACGTCAAGCGCTGAATGATTGTACGGGGAACCTGTTTCATCGCCACATTCGAAGTTACAAGCGCTGTTTTTCGCGTAAAACTGCATTTTGCACTGCACCACCGTTTGTTGGCCTTCCAACGATGGAGCGTAGCAGGTATTATGGTCAAGGTCATCGGCTCCACACTCCGTCGAGCACGATGGATCCCTAATAAAGTCAAAAGAGCTCGCGTCTTCAAGACGTCGACTCGATTGTTGTTGATTCGTGTTGTCATCGTTTGTCGTTGGAGATTCCAACAGGATAGTATCCAAGTCAGTCGATTGAAACCTGATCTTGCATTGGGGATACACTTCGGGTAGAGTCGCTTGCGCCATTTCCAGTCTCAGTCTACAGTCACCAGATGACAAAGAAGCAGAAACAGAAGAGCTACCCAGTACCACAGTGTTGGTAATGTATAGGTACGAGGGAGAAGAATTCTGAAACCCAGTCCCGAAGAATGAGTTCAAGACCACAGGCCGTCCCATTGATGTGTTTTCAATTGTGGCACAATCTGCAATCTGTACCACGGCAACGGCTACAATATCGCGACTAGTAGACGTATTAGCGCTGCTGCCAGATGATGATTCCACAGTGCTACTGTCGCTGCTTGGAAATTGTTGAAAATCCTCTAGCTTTAGCACGTTAGAGTCCCCGAGGAGGTTCCAAAGATTTGTCGCGGATGTGCAGTTGTACAAGAGCTGCGTGCGACCCAAGCGCTTGCCACTAGGCGTTCGTTGAGATTGATTTCCAGCGGTTGACACCGTGTCATTAGCAAAAGAGGGCACGATCAGAATTGACGCGAACGCTGTCGTATTAGGAGCGGTAGTCCCCCCTATCCCGATAGAGTCGTCATTGAGCGCTTTGTATCTGGAAGCGACAGCTACCAACGTATCGGGGGCGATATCGGTAGTGTTCAAAAGCTGATCTTGCAGATTTTTGGCTGGTAAATAAGTGACCTCACCGAAATCTCCGACGTTGTTCGCGCCTCCACCACCATCACCGCTGTTTTCACCGCTGCTGTTGCTGCTTTGATCTGCGCGTATGGCTATGAAGACCAGCGTGAGCTGAAAGACGACGTGGCAGAGAAACATTGTCCGCGCCATCTCGCAGTGAATACTCGCTCCGACAGAAGTAATAACAGCAGTGTAGTACTTAAGATTCTCGAGCGAAGGAAAAAGAGGGAGTAATTCACTCCTATCGGTGCTGTCTTGCAGGTCAGGCCTTCTGTGCCACTTCGATTGACCTCTAGCCCCTCGCACTTTAGTCTAACACTACTTGAAACTTGTCACTTGCATTGTGGCCCTGCGGCTACAATCCCATGCCGATTTGCGATGCAGCGGAGAAACAACAAACAAGACGGCTAAGTAGTTGGCTACTGGAGCGATCGACAATAATGGGAGAGGCTGTTACGAAAGATCATTCTGCGTGCATTTTAAAATAGCCGCCTATTGAAACCCCCTAATATGGGTTTCAGTTCGGATTGAAGTAGCAAAATTGGTAAACCATTTCCGAAATGTTGGCGATTTCAGAAATGGTTTACCGGTACCTGATTAGGTGATAAAAAATGTCGGTCATTTCGTAAAAAAAAAAAGACCACGAAAAAGTTACACCTTTTCCAGTCCAAGTTCACCAAGAACAAATCTAAGTTCACTAAGAACAAATGAAATGCACTGAACCCAAATTCAAACGCACAAAGAGCAAAGTCATATTCATAAAAGCAAGTATCGTAAACCTGTCACATGCAATAGCCGTTCCCGTTTCCACTTGACAAGGGCGGGGTGCGAGACGTCGTCCACGTACGGCGTGGTGGATGAGTATATCACGACTAGACTGCACACTGTTTTGCACCGATTTGGAGGGTGGAGACTGGAAGTTGGTAATGATCCACCAGCTCGTGTTCCTCCTCTACAAATCCGATTGAAGGCTGGTGCATCTCCTTACCGGTGTAAGGTGCGGCAGTATAGTCCAGAGAAATCAGAATTCCTCGACGCGTTCACAAGAAGCTGGTCGAACTGGGGTGGGTTTACGAGAACCGTGAGAGTCGCTGGTGTTGTCCAGCTCTTCCCGTTAAAAGCCCAGCTCCAACGAGTACCCTCAGGCAGTGGATTATCGACCAACAAACGTTCTTACCGAGCCTATTGCCGGAGTAATGCCGAGCATTGAGGTTGCTTTGGAGCGCTGCCGGGGGATGATGTACTATGCCATGGTTGATTTTCTAAAAGGCTTCTGGCAGCTCCCGCTGCATGAGAGCTGCCGCGAAGTCCTCTCCTACATGACCGACCGAGGCGTGTTCACACCAACCAGAGTTCCACAAGGAAGTACCGATGCTGCACTTCACTTTCAATCAACTGTTGAGATGGTGTTAGGTGACTTGGTGAACAAGTCTGTCATCGTGTGGATCGATGATCTGTTGGTGTTTGCGGAAACTGCTGAAGAATTGGTGAATGTTATTGAGGCAGTGCTTCAGAAGCTGGATGAATTCGGATTTATCTTGAACCTGAAGAAGTGTTCCTTGTTTTCGACTGAGGTCAAGTGGTGTGGCCGGATCATTAACAAGGACGGGATCGGCTATGATCCGAGTCGCATCCAAGCTTTACGGTAGATGCCTCCGCCAACCACCGCGGCGGAACTACAGCAATTTCTTTGTGCCACTAATTGGATGCGTGCTGGTCTGGTAGACTATTCTCGTGTTGCACGACCATTGCAGGAGCGGCTCGACTCCGCCTTGGCTGGTACTAACAAGACTAAGAGAGCTGCAGCAGGTATACAACTCGACTTGGCGATGGAGGAATTGGAAAGTTTTGAAGCAGTGAAGAACTTGGTGGCACATTCGGCGACATTGACGTACCCAGACCCGTCGAAGCAGTTGGTAGTGATGTCCGACGCTTCCGACTCTGGTTGGGAACTGGATGTTTCGCAAGTAGATCAATGGAAACCGCAAGTACCCATCCAGCAACAGAACCACGAGTTGCTGATCTGCATGGGGGGTAGTTTTACCGGTTCCGCTCTCAACTGGAGCGTGATTGAGAAGGAATCCTTCCCGATCGCTCACGCGTGCGAGCGTCTGGAATATATTCTGCTTCGACCACAGGGATTCAAACTCTACTGAGACCATCAAAATATCGTCTATCTCTTTGTACCAGGCAATGAAATGAAAAAGCACATCCGAGGAAAACTCTTACGTTGGTCTACCAAGCTACTTGAGTACACATACTCAATTGAGCACATCGAGGGGATCCACAACGTGTGGACCGATTTGATTTCGAGGTGGGGAGGCAAGCCTCAACCGGTAGTGCGACTTCACTCGACCAAGCGGTTTACTCGAACAAAGCGAAAGCTTGGTGATGGTGCGTAGGCCAGTACAGGGCCACCACCACTACGACCACTTGACCAAGATGGGTTCATCTGGCCAACCATCGACGAGATCGGTAGTGAACAAGCACTGTACGATGTTCCGAAGGGGGCAACCGTTAGTAACGATGAATTGTGGAGAGTGAACGGCAACATCTGGATACCTAGTGGAGCGCACGACATCACGCAGAGAGTACTTATCGTTGCACATTGTGGCCGGAATGGACACCGCGGCATGCATGTGATGGAGAATCACATTCGCCGGTTGTTCTACATTGGTTGGCTCACTAGGATTGTACGTGACTTCTGTTCGAAGTGCTTACTCTGCCTACACGTGAAGGGTGGGGTGGTGATCCCCCGACCTTTTAGTGAGACGCATCACACATTTGAGCGCAACGAGACCTTGCACTGGGATTTTTTTTACTCTGGGTGACTCCTTTGGTACATCACGATACGTACTGGTTTTGAAAGATGAAGCGACGCATTTTGTTGAGCTGATGGCATGTGATAGTCCGACGTCGGAAGTTGCAGCGAGTACTATACTAGACTGGTACAGTCGTTTTGGCGCACCTAGTGTTTGGGTTAGCGACTCGGGATCACACTTTAAGAACAAAGTGATCGCCGAATTGAACCGACGGTTGAAGGGTCGCCAAGAGTTCATTCTCGCCTACTCTCCTTGGAAGAACGGCTCCGTGGAACGTGTGAATCGGGATATATTGCAAGTATTGAAGGCGTTGGCACTAGAATTCAAGATCAGTGTGCACGACTGGCCTCGCCTACTGCATTTGGTACAGTCAAGCATCAATCACTCCCCAGTACCGTCGCTAGCTAACCGCGCCCCGATCGAGTTGTTTACGGGACTACCATGCCCCAATGCCCTGGACACGGTATTTTTTTCAGGAGGGAAGGGACGGGTAGCTACATTGACTCAACCACGACCAAATACGCTACAACAACTCGGCAAATTGCGTGAAGACATCCAGAACATGCACAAACCCGTCAAACCCGAGCGAAAGCGACAGGCCCAGCGGTACCGATCAAGGCCCCATTGCGAGCAACCAGTAAACTTCTCTGTTGGAGACTACGTACTTCGTTCTCGTGTTGACGAGAAACTACATGCCAACAAGCTTCGTGTGATGTGGGTTGGCCCGTACCGTGTGGTCGGTACCGCGGACTACTACTTTACGGTGGAACATTTGGTCAACGAGAGCACTATGGACGTGCA
>QOKR01000866.1:0-20244 GCA_016880985.1 Phytophthora idaei
TTCAGTCCTGTGGAAAGCCAACCACCGAATCATTGTTAAATGTCCTCTGGCTGCGGCTTCGTCCATCGCTGTAGTCGTGCGTCCTTCTTCTCTACGCGCGTGAAGCCATTTCACCACTCGTAGATTATTATATACATATTAATAGATGGCTCGAGTTTGCTGGGCTTCGTCATAATATAAACTGAGGAAATGGTCTGCAGTCAGAAGTGTCAATCGTCAATCGATTAGACTCACCATTGTTTCGAAGATTGTTGACACTTCTTTTTTCTTTATTTGTTTGGACAAACATCTAACACCATCGTGAGTTCGGTTGTACAGAGTTCTCGTGGTCTAAAAAGTTTAAATGAAAAGTTCTCTGACATTTATATCGGAGTTTTACCTCCATCTGAAGTACTTAGAATGAATAGACGGCACGGTCTTAAATTTTATCAGATACTGAGGATCTTCAAAATTGATGAAACTTATCGATAAAGTCGGATAGATTCTCAAGATTGAGCAGTCTCGAATTTTCCAAGTTAGCAACGGATGCCAACTAAAGAGCTGAAGATGGAGCTGTATTGCGCAGTGTATGGCGAAGCTGCTATCTTTTCTATCGAGATTCCTCGCCGAGCCAAAGAGGACGCGCTGCGGGAGGCGATATTTTATAAGAATCGATTCGACGAAAGGTTCACATTTCTTTATAGCGCGTTAACCGACCGTGTGGTGCGCGAGCATGCCAAGTGGCTCATGTATGACACAGCATTCAAGAATACCTTAGTGGGACCCATTGATACCGAGTATGAGACGATGTCAGCAAAAATATCTCTCGATGATTACCTTGGAGCGGACTTTGAGCGTGGGGACAGCGAGGTTCAAGGCGTCGCGGAACTTCATCCTCATCCTCAAGGATTCATCCCAGGATACCACCGGTACGTCGTATGGATGGAGAGGTTCCTTGCCGAAACTTCTTGCATGCTTTACCTCGGGAAGTCGGTATTCGATACGATTTTAATTGCTCTATAGGGGCTCCAACAATCGATGACGTTTTCCAGGCTATTGAAAACAATGACATTCAATCGGGGTAAGGTGAGGCGTTGACGACAATTCCTTTGCCTGATCTGTTCAACAAAGAGAAATTGGCGCTGCTGAAAGTTGTCGACAGTCACACTAGCAGTCGCTCGTATATCCAGAATGGCATCATGCCGAAAACTCGTCGAGGCCATTAATGAAATTTACGGCGACGACGAAGTGACAATGTTGAAGCAGATTGCGATGAAAGTGAATCTCGCATCCAACTCGACGGATTTTGTCGTGAAGGACGAAGCAACGTATCTGTAAAATACTTTGTTCGAGGATGCGAAATCGCCACGGTCAAGCAAGGTTCTTCTATTGAGCAAAGAGGGCGACAACAAAGAAGGCGATAAATTATTTGATTATTTTGCGTCATTAAAGAACTGTTAAATGTCTAAGAGAGATGTGATCTCCTGGATGCATTTCTTGTCTTTTGTTAGGAGGCTGTACAGATACTACGAAGTGGCGTAGTTTTCCAATAACAGCTCGACCAATAATTCTTTCGAACATGAAAATGATTCGAAGCTTACGATACATCGACATGGGGATCTCATAGAGGTGGATGCGTGTGCATCATCCGTCTCGAGAAATACTTCACTGCCAGCGTGTTGAATCCCAAGTTGGGAATCAACACGCTGACAGTGAAGTATTCCCAACGCCGTCACACTCGAGCAAGACCAGATCACTCTCCTATCGCCAATCCCAAAACGCCAAGCTCGTGCCATCTTTTGGCTATCGCGACACGACTTGATATAATTGTACCGCTCTGCAGCGAGCTGAAGTTAGGGTGCGCTAGTTTACTGTGTACCTCTCCGAGGTAGATGGAAACAGTATCATTAGAATACAAAAGGTAGCTGTTGGTATACGTGTTACCTTAGCCTCTACGACTTTATATACATCATTCACTACTGCTCTCTGGATTCCATATTCAGGATATCATCGTCAATGAGATCAGGATAGCTTCTGCCGCGTCCGGATATCATGCCTGTGTAAGAATCAAGGACGAATCGAAGACGAAGATACTATTCTAAAGGTTGCTGGATACTCCTTGCAAACTTAATATGACCTCTTTTCGCCTTCAAGTAGAAACACCCTAGTGCGCAGGAAACACGTTTCCTGATTTTGGTAGATGGAAATCCTACACGTTTCCACACGTGTACCAGGATACATGTTACCGATACCTGCACACCCTAGCTGAAGTCCAAATTCTCCACGAGCGATTTTTGTCGGCGAAGGTCAAAACTCCTGCCAGAACGACGAGTAGAAGACAACCTCGCGGTCGATAACAAGTGCACGTACCGCCGAAACGTGCCAAATACTGGTTGCCAACCAGTAAATGCCTTCAAGGCATCGTCACCGTTGCGCGAACAGCCTGCTTGAAGTTTACAACCACTGCAATTTGTGCAAGAGTACGAACCCATCACTCTAATCGTGCAGCCCATCGTGGATGGTTGGTCATGGTTCACGCTCAGATTCGATTCGAAGGTCTTGCCTTTCATGGTTACAATTTCCAAGAAACGTAGCTGCCAAGTGTAGATTTCCACCTCATCCGCCCCCCACAAAGTGGTGAAGCCAAGGCAAAACACGCTCCGCAACGTCAAGGCCCACAAAAGTCAAATCGTAGCGGATCGCCTGCATCTGCAACGATAAATTCCCCGGGTCTTGTCTCTTGCACGCATAGGTCGTTCATCCATTCCACCCCTCTTAAAAGCCATATCTTTATATCCTTATCTTCTTGCGATGACTTCTCTCCCATTATTTCTATATCCCACATACAAATTCATCTTCATATTTAAGTACCTCATCATCCATCTCGCAGTATCAACATCAAAAAGGTTCCACCACGTACTTGGCGCCTTGCTATGCAACTGGCACTTTTGGAGCGGATGGCCACAGGTCATTTGCACTTTTGGTCCTGAACACGCACTTGCCCTTTGACACGATGCCCAAAAACAAGTCCAAGACCCGCGACCCTAGCAACAGCTTCAGCGCCTCGTTCGACGGCGCCCAGGACGGTGTGAGTCCCGTGGCTGTGCCTCTGACTGAGTCTGAGGCTCACGTATGCGCGTCTCCAGGCTCCATGCACTCTCCCACGCCCACGACCGCAGGTGTCAATGGTGTCGGTGTCAAACCCGAACGCTCGCACTGCCTCGTTATCTACACGGGCGGCACCTTCGGCATGGTACCCGACGAGAACGGAGTGTTGCACCCAAGCAGCGGCTTCTTGGAGAAGAAAATCAACGAAATGGACGAGTTCAAGTTCGAAAATATGCCCCATGTGACCGTGAGCGAGTGGGCAAACCCCATCGACTCTTCCGACATGACGCCTGATGACTGGGGCACAATTGCTCAGGAGATTGAAGCCAAATACTGGGACTACGATGGCTTCGTGGTACTGCAGGGTACAGACACTATGGCTTACACAGCCTCGGCTCTGAGCTTCATGCTTGAGTATCTGGGCAAACCCGTGGTCATCTCGGGCGCCATGATCCCGCTCCACTTCCCGCACAGCGACGCACGCCGCAACTTGATCATGTCGGTCATGTGCGCAGCGTCTCTGGCTATCCCCGAGGTCTGCATCTACTCAAACAACAAGCTGCTGAGAGGCAACAGGACCACCAAGGTGGCCAACATGTCGGTGGACGCCTTCCACTCTCCCAACTTCCCGTCCCTCGCCGTGACCGGAGTGGAGGCCATCGTGGACCAGCCGCTCATTCTGCCCTACCCACGCTCCCGCTTCCGTGTGTTCACGAACCTGTCGACCAATATTTGCGTGTTCCATTTGGTGCCTGGCTTCGATGCTGAGTGCATTGAGGCCTACATTGAGCGTCACAGTGCCACCAAAGACCAGGATAAGCGCAAGGCACTGGTGTTTGCACTTTTCGGAACGGGCAACGCTCCGTTGCGTAAGGACGGATTCCTTCGGCTGGTGAAGATGGCTGTTGATGCTGATATCCCTGTGACCATCACGTCGCAGTGTGTGCAGGGCCGTACACAGCTGGACACGTACGCTACGGGCGTGAACTTGTTGAACATGGGAGTGATTACGTCGCTGGATATGACGATTGAAGCTTGTGTCGCCAAACTTGCCTACCTTATGGGCAAGGGCTTTACGGGCAAGCAACTCAAGACCAAGATGGAGACGGACCTGCGCGGCGAACTGTCCATTGTGGACGCAGTTGCGAACGGTGAAGAGATGAGCCGCACGCGCCAGTACCGCAAAACCGTCGTCCGCAGCTTCGCCTCGCACTAGGAACCAGGAAATTGCACACGACAATTGCCGTAAATGTTGATACGAATAGAATTGTACCTGATTTTTTATCTGCCATGGTGTTGCATCTGCGCAATAATTGACAATTATTGTCGAATGTATTTGGTCGACCACTTCAACTTGCAGTACTTCAAGCTGTACTCGGGTCTCTATTTCCTAAGTTACCTACCTACCTTTACTCTATCTCTACTTGTTCATACGATACTCTTCTCCTTCACTTCCCCTCATCGTCCACCCAGTACTCATAGGACTCGCAGCGTTATTGTTTTTCGCATTCACGTCGTCGGATAACAGCGAGTTGCGGAACTGGCTCAGTCCCGATGATTCACGTTCGCGAGCACGTTCGCGAGCACGTTCGCCCCACCAACGCACATTAAACAACACGAACCACAACAACGTGCAGTATACCAGCACTCCCAACGCCACTGCGATCGCAAAAGCCACCACCCACAGCACGATATTCGCACGCGTTTCCGTCAGAAAATTGGTCGTGGTTATCTGTGCTGCCACGAAGCCGCATGCCACACAAAGTCCCAGCAATACCAAAACGAGGGCGACTCGGCCCTTGCGAGTAGCAGATTTCGCTGAATACCCTGCGATCACTGGTCGAGCAGGGCCATCACGACGTGCAAAAAGCCCAAGGAGTTGACGATCGCGGTAAAAAGTGACCAGAGGCTCCGCGAGAAGCACAACCACCGGGATACACACGCCAATTATCACTGCAGCCAGTAAGAATGACTTGTGGCTCAAGCCGCAAGAGCACTCGAATGCTTCACGTACAATACGGAAAGTAACATCGCCACTGCCGCTACCTTGAACCGCGGACTGGAGACGCCTATTGCTTTGGTTGCTAGCACTTTTCCCATCGGAGCGAATGCAGAGACTATTATCCGAGACAGATTCCACATCTAGCGCACAGATTTTCAGTACGCAAGTCGTGCACAACCACGAAATATTGTCTGCCAGATCCCATTCATACTGATACACGGTAGTGTTTGCGTCTTGACTTGAGGATGGTGCTGATATGTTGGCTGCGATTGTGTCGAATTCGCCATTGTCAGCGCTAAAATCCACGCGGAACTTGTCAAGTCCTGGGTCAGGACCAGATAAAAGCGTCACGTGCCACTCGACCAACATCGTTGATGAGAGGTTGTACACTTCGCCGTTGAGAGGCTCGGTCATCGTTACTTTCATGGTCGCGGTCTCGGGTAATTGTGACCCAGAAGCAGACTCGGAAGTCGAGTTTGAAGCCAATTGTGAACTGGAGTCTGAATTTGAACTCGCGTTTGCTGTTGAAGACGACTGTGAAGAATCGCCAGAACTGGATGAAGAATTTGACGCTAAATCGGAGCTTGACGACGAGGAAATCGCTAGTAACGACGTCGGCGATCGAGGCTGCAGATGAGTTCGATCGACTTTTTCTTGAGATCTAAATACCGACGACGTCGCGGAGTCCGCAGCAATCTGAGGAATCTGGAATAAGGCCTCGATAGCTCTAAAAGTGCCGTTAGACTCTGCAGCGAACTGTAATTCAGACCTCTCCTCTTTTCTTCCAGAAACTGGGAAATAACACACATAGGTGGAGGCAGGAGTACACTCGCTGGTGCTTGCATTGCACGTCCACCCAGTAGGACAACTTCCAATGACGCACTTCTGCGACGGCGTCTCATCTGGAACACATTGCGCTGCGATACTCGTATCCTTGCTATCTCGACACGTTGATCCTTGAGCACAAACCGCCGAGACGTCACTACAGTCCTCGTAAAACGCCACGCACTCCATTCGTTCATCCAGAATTGACGGTCTCGTGTCTTGCGCCATTTCCAATCGACGGTTAACAACAGCAACGGGGACTTCCAGCACTTGGGTGCAACAATCTCGAATCGCGAATAATCCACACAACAGCACTGCCACCACTATACATACGTTCACAAAACACACACATTATGTCAGCTAAAGTTCGATTCAAAACCTCAATGCTGCCATAGACGTACACAACGCAACGAGCAGCACGAGAAAGCGGTCTCCACGCTTATACGGATGATGTCGGTGTGCCGCGCAGATACCAAACAACGGGTGGGCATTCTTCCTACATGCAACCAACGTTCAGCACGATGCACGACACTCAAGACGCTTTTCCCTCACCCAAACGTACATGTAAATGCGCAGATCGGGACACCACGACTTCTTGATCCTTACACGTTGAGCTGCAAACACCTCCTTCGCTCGTTCGCCCGAGTCTGGCGCTTCCAACGGGTCATCGCTGACCTGCGAGTCGTCATCATTGATAGCTGGCACACTGGGCAGTGCGCTCCCCGGTCCATCCACCGGTCTCAACTCACTGATAATCCGACTACGTCGCTTCTTCCGCGGTCTCCGATCCCTGGGCTTCTCGTTCTCTGGTTCTTCCGCGCTCTTACGTTCGTCGCTATCTCTCCCGTGCGCATAGTCCTCATCCGAAGGTCTTGCCACCTCCGGCGCCAGAAGCGAACGACGCGGCAGAGAATCCCCCAGAGATCGTCGAGGAGCTGTAGTCGAAGGTGGCGGCGGGGGAGGAGCTGCTGGACGGCGGAATGGAGGCAGCATAGGCGGACTAGGACTGCGTTCAGCCAGCTCTAGGTCTTCGTCCACTGCCGAAACGCGAGACCGGCGCTCCATGGCTCATGCGTTCTGTGCAGTCTAAATGGATAAGTGTGAGCGATGATCGGATCGCGGTGCTCCAATTAATGATGGACTGTCCTTCCTGACGTGTCCCATTACCAACTTTGGTGCATGTCAACAGCTAAGTCGGCAGCGCGACTGATCCAGCAGACACACGGTCTATCAATCGCTACGTCGCCCAAGTGAAGAGGGGACTTTAGACTGAGGTCCCCTGCACAGCTGCTTGGGTCGAGCCAGTGTCTCGAACGAAATTCCTTGAAGATTGGAAGCGGCTACGAACACTCTTGTGGCTTCGTCGTGACGGACGAGCTTCAAGATCTTCAACCACCGACTGTTATGCTCAAGATGGCTACGCATTCTACAATTTACTTCTTGTGACTGTACCCCCACCGTACAGATGGCTGCACCGCCAACGTGGCGGTGCGATGCCTTTTCAGTGGTGGAGTGTACATTGGTCAAACATGCAGTGATCTTCAAGAGTTGTAAAGGCAAGACGGCACGCAGTAACTCGGTTGCGGTGTATTGTTCGCAACGAATGTGGTGGTTCACCGTGAGGTTACGTCCTCTACTTTGTGGCAACGGGTGCCCTACAGGCTGTACAGCTCAAGTACGAGGATCCTCCCAGACACAAAGTTATTCATACACTGTCGTGTATCCGAGCGCAGCGTAGAACGCTTACTGCCTCTCGGTATTGAGGTTCGATCCCGTGCTGTTTCGCCCAGTTCTCAACTTGCGTCATAAGCTTACGATCAATACCCATGCGCTGCCACTTCGAATTCACAAACAAACGGCGAGCTTTACCCTCGGCTCCGGGTATGCGCTTACTCGATTCTTCGTTCTTCCCCAAAATTGCCTCCAGGAGCTATGTAACTACCCTCGATGTCAGCGAACTCTGTCATTAAGTCTTTGCGGAGACGTTCTTCCCAAAGCTAGCGAAAGTCGAGGTTGTCGTCGAACGCCGTTGTGCCTTCAACGAGGATTTTGGTGACAGTGGTGTGGCCTTTAAGGCCGCCATGGGACGAGCTTTAGAATCACTTAGGCGGGGACGATGAATGTAGAGTAATGACTCTGCAGGCCTCAATCGCGCTACATGTAGATATGTATTGGAAGTTTAGATGGGCGATTGTTTGTCTGAGTTTCAAGCGCACAAGAAATTATTCTGGTAAACGATGCAAGCAAGTGACAACAGTATCATTTATCTGTATTGTGCCTTGCACTCTGTAAGCAAGACTACAACATCTACGCAGCGTGCTAGGCTACAACTGCTTGACAAATTTGATGATGCGAAGGTAGAGAGGGTCCGTCCAGCTGTACCGTCCTTCGTCCACTTTGGTGTATCCGAGCGCAGCATAAAATGCCAGCACCTTCTCCTTGTTAGCGTTCGTCGTCAGAAAAATACTCTTGATTCCGTTCTTCTTGGCCCAGCTCTCGAGTTCTGCGATCAGTTTTCGGCCGACACTCATGCGCTGGTAGTTCGGATCCACAAACACGCGTCGGATCTGTGCAACATCTTCAGATTCGCGCAATAATCCGATAATCCCCACGACCATGCTGGATCCATCTTTTGTCCCCACTGCGACCAGGAAGTTTCCACCCGGAGCCATGTGACCACCTTCGATGTCAGCTAGATCGTTTGTCCGGTTTCTGCGAAGGAGCTCTTTCCACAGATAGCGGTACTTTGGGTTAGAATCGCATGCCATCAGACCTTCCACGTAGATCTTGGTGACTTGGGCATGATCTTCTGGGCGGTATTGTCGGACCTTGATGATTGTTGAGGTCTCAACCGTCATGGCGTGCCTGTTGTTGGACTTGGATGATGCGGGGCCAATAAAGCAATGAAGCAAGACGGCTATTTTAGCAGCATCCGAGGGTCTTTTGAAAGATGTTGCAGACGAATCACGCTGTTTTGATGAGCGACTTGGCCTGTGTGTACATGGCCGTGTGAACTAAATCTGTCGTTACATGTATTTGAACACTACGGTCTGCATCAATTTTCCCAGCGACTTGGTTAGGACACCGTAGTCCTCGATGCGACTAACATTGTTAACGTTTGCACTTAAACCGTGATCGAGCTCTGTTCGTTTATTTTTTTGCAGACGCAGCAACAGTATTGCGAGGAGAATGACAATTAATTTTTATAAAAAATATTATTCTGTTTGTTTTTGTTTCAGTACCGGTATGCTATAAAAATCAGTACAACAATAAGGATTATCAGAAAATAGTTTTTTTAGTAGACTAGCAAAATCCAAACAATTATTATTTTGATTTTTTATCACCTTTTTGCCTCATCATAATTTTGTAAACACAGCTACCAATGATAAGTTATTTCGACTGTTGGCGTATTATGAAGCCTACTGAAGTACGTGTCAGCGTTGCTGTGTTTCTGGTTCTCAATAGAGTTGTAGCTTGGCCTGAGGACTGATAATTTGTATATTTTAATATAAAGACTTTATGATAAAAAGTCAACAATTAACAACCTCGGATTGTTTCAAAGCATTTTACATGTATCCACAGATTCGACATGTCAGCATCGTTGAAATCCTGTCGAAGGAGCGAACAACGGCTAACAACAGACTTCAACTGTTCAAGGAGATGGGTTGCATAATAGTAATTACAGCAAACCCACGTTGATTGGCTGGATAGTAGTCCAAAACGAAGTGAGTCGTTTACGTCACGTTAAAACCGTTCGCTCATCTAAACAGCGTGATTCGTCAGCAATCGACTCTGCTCCAGCCCAGATTTAACTTCATTGCTTCATTTGCTCAACTTCACCAAGCCCAACAACAAATTCCCGGGCGCACCATGACGACTGAGACCTCAACAATCATCAAGGTCCGACAATACCGCCCAGAAGATCATGCCCAAGTCACCAAGATCTACGTGGAAGGTCTGATGGCGGCCGATCCTAACCCAAAGTACCGCTATCTGTGGGAAGAGCTCCTTCGCAAAGATCTGACAAACGATCTAGCTGACATCGAAAGTAGTCACATGGCTCCGGGTGGAAACTTCCTGGTCGCAGTGGGGACAAAAGATGGATCCAGCATGGTCGTGGGGATTATCGGACTAATGCGCGTTTCGGAAGATGTAGGACAGATCCGACGCGTGTTTGTGGACCCGAACTACCAGCGCATGAGTGTCGGCCGAAAACTGATCGCAGAACTCGAGAGCTGGGCCAAGAAGAATGGAGTCAAGAGTATTTTTCTGACG
Source organism: Phytophthora idaei (assembly GCA_016880985.1). NCBI lineage: Eukaryota > Oomycota > Peronosporomycetes > Peronosporales > Peronosporaceae > Phytophthora > Phytophthora idaei. The sequence continues at coordinate 10,190 of QOKR01000866.1, forward strand.
ACCAACGCCAACAACGAGAAGCCACAAGCATTTTATGCTGCGCTCGGGTACACAAAAGTTGATGAAGGGCAGGACGACTGGACAGATCCTCTCTACTTCCGCGTCTTCAAGTTTGTCAAGCAGTTGTAGAGTCGCTCTCATTTTTACTCAGATACGCCAGCAACAACCAGAACAGAGAGCACAATTGAAAAAACCCATCGCGAACGCTGTACTATTGAATGATATTACAACTACTGGAAACTGGAGCTATTGCAATTGTTGAGTTAGCGACTAACAACTGCACATTCCGTCCAGTTGAGAAAGTCTTTCGTTTGCTTCGGCGGAACCACACCAGTGTGAGCATATATTGACCATCTCCATTAGTTTCCTAGTGTTGCTCTCGCGCTTGTTGTTGTTCTGGCGCTGTGGTAGCGATCCTTGAGGATGCATCAAAACTCTGACTGTCATGGATTTCCGGGCGATACTCGCCAACCTATTTTCTCTTGTGTATTAGAAATGGTTCCGTTGCTCATGGCACGAAATCATGATACAGTGGTTAGACGAGGGGAATTGATTAATACTTACTCTAGAAGTAGAGTATATTTTTGAAGTAATAGCTTCTGGAGAAGCAAGACAAACAGTTCAAGTATCAATTTCCAAGTACTGTGATTTGAGACGTCCTCCTACGCAGTGAAGGCTATAGCTGCTTCACGAACTTGTCGACTTCGAAATACTGAGGATTCTCCCAGAAGCGCATGAGTTCATCGACCTTCGTGTATCCGAGAGCGGCGTAGAACGCCAAAGCTTGCTTCTTCTTAGGATTCGTTGTCAAGAACAAGCTTTTGATCCCATTCTCCTTCGCCCAGCTTTCAAATTCCGCCATGAGTTTCCGTCCAACTCCCATGCGTTGGCAATTCGAGTCAACAAACAAACGGCGAACTTCGCCTTCGCTTTCAGATCTACGCTGCAACCCGATGATCCCGACGATCTTGGTCGATTCGTCTTGTGTCGCAGTTGCACCCAGAAGTTGCCACCTGAAGCCATGTGACTAGCTTCAATGTCGGCGAAGTCGTTCGTTAAGTCCTTACGCAGACGCTCTTCCCAGAGGTAGCGAAAGTCAGGATTGTCGTCGAACGCCATCAACCCCTCGACAAAGATCTTGGTGACTGTGGCATGATCTTCGGGGTGATACTGTCGGACTTTAATACTTGTTCGCCTGGCTCGTTGCGATAGATGTTCAGAGGTGCTGGCGGCTGTCATGGAGCTTGTGGATGGGCGTAAAAGTGAGTTTACCTTAGCGATGGGGGGGGGGGGGAATACGAGAATGGAGTGCTACAAGCACATTCATCATTCGAAGAAGGGTCCAAATTGAAGCGTATTTCATACTTGTTTAGATGAGCGAATCGATGAGATGAACACTCTCCGCTATCTGTGAGCTTGATAAGCGTGATCAGGTTACCTGATTAACTCTTGCCGGATAGCGTGATGGTCCACGATCGGTAATCTCTGCTGAGGTGACGCTAAACCTTCGGGTCTGTCCAGTATCGTCTCAATCAAGTAGCTGAAGCCCATCTTGGTAAACCCAAGAAAGGGAACCGCTCGTGTCGGCACCCAATCTGAAAATAGGGAAGCTCGTATATCACTGCAGCGTTATTCTCTCATTGCTCATCACCGCCCTACTTTTCGTATCGCTGGACATGGCGCAGTTTCCGTAACCCGAGTGCCATGGCTGTAACTGGAGCTAAGTATTGGAGCATCCCCAAATATCCACAAGGAAATCTATTTCTAGCCTATCCGGATTTTTGTACAGATATTCCTTACTCCAACTCCAGAAACTACAGTTCTCTAATGTCTTCAATCCCCACATCCATCGCTCACATAGTGCATCCTTCATTCTGTTAGTACTCAACCACTGCGCAATTGCAATATACCCTTTAGCAGCCGCAATCTCCATCGCAAAAGTGCTGCAGCCTTCCGACCGATTGTGATGCAACCATTGTATGACATCAAGATGATTGATTATTCGCAACAGCTCCATCCATTCCGTCAGTGCTGCACCCGTCGGATGTGTTCTCGTGCAACCACTTCACGATATCCAAGAATCCGTTAATGGCCGCCCCTGTAATTCCCATTGTGACATCTTCTGTGTACGTGTACTCTGGAAAATGCTTGCAATTACGCAACCATTTTACAATATCGAGATGCCCTCGACATGCTGCACGTACTATCGCTCTCCTACTGCAACCTTCAATAATGCTGTGATGAAGAAGACGCACGATATCCAAGCGTCCATTCGAGGCAGCTTGAGTATCAGCACGCGTTACACGGCACTTCGTTGGATAATGTTGAGTGACCCAATCAAGAACCTCAACATGGCCATTGGAGCACGCACTGTCAAGGAAAATACGTAATCGTCCGACATGACACCAGGCCGCTGCATAATCCACATGACCAGCTCCAAATGCCCTTCATCCACTGCAGCATTTAATGCCGCCTCAAGAGCCACATTTTCCGACAAGCTGCAAACCCACTAGAGCATTTCAAGATTTCGATTCGCCGCAGCAAACGAAGACCTCAGTCTGAGCTCATGGTCGTTGCTTAACTCCACCCGTTCACATAGCTACTAGGCCAGGTCAAAATGCTTATTGGCAATTGCAGCTCCAACGACGGCAGCGTCCCACCTCGCGTCGTTATGGTTATCCACTAACCAGTGAGCGATTTCCACTCGATCTAGCTTTGCAGCTTCAACGAATGCTTCTCGAGGCACAGAGCACCCTGTAAAGTGCGCCGACAACAGCTGCACCATTTCTAGATTCCCGACATTGACAGAATTGGTCACCGCTTCTGAGAACTGATATTGTCGGAATCTCGGGTTCAGAGTATTGCTGTCGGTACGTGTGCGGAGAGTTTTCGACGCAGCAGATGCATGAAATTGGCACTGCAAGCGCGAGGGAGAGAGATTTCGCGAGACCAGTCGACAAATGAGTGGAGGGAGGCTATGACGTGCGGCAAGCGCAGAGCTTCGGGGCCATTGCGACAGACGACACGCACGCCGACTAGAGTTTGGACGTGGCGAGGCGCGGTGCCATCGAGAGTTGGTAACGTGGGCATGGGGTGAGATGTCGGCGCTTGAGCATCGTAAAACTGCAAATATCAGTTGTTTTTTTTTAAACATACCTAACAAAGTACGATTTTTGAATTTATAATAGTTTTTTTTTATTCCTAGCTTACAGCAAAGATCAAAGTTTGAAATGAGGAGTTGAAATTCCTTATCCCGGGTGGTTTTATAGTAATACCGTTTGACATAACCCAATTATCCCACAGCGAACTCTGCTTCACACAACTTTCCCGGCTCGATATCGTTGCCCTTGTGGTACGTCGATCCTCGGACCACGTTGGCTCTCAACGTGTTGCACTTCTGGTTAGCGATGTAAAAGAGAGAGTGACAGTCCTATCATCCTCCGTCCGCTCCTCAGCCACACAGCAGAATCCGACCAGATCCGGTCCTCGAGGTCCGGAGCAGCTGCTCGACGCACACGCCCGCGGGCACGCACTTGCAGTTCCCGTCTCTTTCCAACACTCCTCCTCGTCGAGTAGCGCGACTACGCCTTCTTCTTCCTAATACAAATCCACATACAGTCTTAGTTCACCCAGCCGCGGTGCCGCTAGCACCTTCGTGAGCATGACCGCAGGCATCAGCTTCCCTTCGCACTACACGGGCTTCAACACATGTAGAACACGACGAACTTGATGCGCACGTCGATGTGCTTCGCCTTGGATGAAGCCTTCTCGCTTTCCAGCTGCATCAGCGCGGCCTGGTTGTCATCACGCAGCTCCATCGGCTGCCCAAACGCAATCCCCAACTTCAGGAGCTCGCGTATACCGAGAGTTCTTGACTCATCACGGACGCTGACGTGTACTCGGCTTCCACGGTCGACAAAGGTACTCCTCCTTGCTTCGTGCAAAGCCAGCTAACTGCCATCCCATCCACAGTCACAAATCCACCAGCCACGGACTGGCGGTCTTCCTTATCCGCTGCGAAGCCCGCGTCGCTGAACACGGTTACTTCGAGCGGTTCTCCACGCTCCCGGTCTCCTCGCATTCCCAGACGCAAACGCTTCGTTCCAGCCAAATACCAGACGATACGCTTCGCCAGGTTCCAATCGGACACGGTCGAACTGTTTGTGCACATCGACGCCTTGTGCACGGCGAACGCGATGTTCGGTCGTGTACATCTAGCAATCCACAAAAGACTTCTGACGAGAGACTGGAGTTTCGGCGCGGCGATCACATCCTTGCAACCGGCAACTGGAAGCACCCCCCCCCCCCCCGTCATTTCCACTTCATTCCAATTGGGGCTCGCAAACTATGCGCAAGTTCTATGCCATGCTCCTTTAGCAAGTCCGCGATCGTCACTTCCTGGTCCAAGGGGTAGACTTCGTCCTCATCGTACGTTACACGCATACCAAGGAATTTGTGGGCGCGGTCTAGGTCCTTCACGGAGAGTGACGCCAGTCCCCCAAAACCGCATTCACCGCTTCTTGCTCCGTACCAGTGACGAGCAGATCGTCCACGTAAACGCCCACTACGACGATCACTCCGGTCCTCCTCCTGAAGTAGACGCACATATCCGCTAGACTCTGTACGAAACCAATCTCCACGAGCTTTCTGTGCAGTAACTTGCTCCAGGGTCTACCAGCCTGCTTCAGGCCATACAATGCTTTTCAGCTCCAGAACCAGCTCATCTTCGCTAGTTACTCCCAATCGTTCCAGGACTTCCGCAGGTATCTTCATTCCCTGCGGCAAGCGGATGAAGATAACGAGTTCGGCCTCCTCATCTGCCTTAACGTACGCACTCGGAACGTCTCCGTGCTTGGTAGGTGCTCTCCATTTCCTTGTCAGCACGACGAACAGCTTCACGCTGGACATCTCGATGACAGCCGCGAAGGTGATCCCGTAGTCTACGCCGAACTCTTGTTCATTCTCACAAGCGACCAAACGCGCTTTCAAGCGCTCAATTAGTCCCTCTGCGTCCCTGTTGGTCTTATAGACCCACTTTGTGTGCGGCACATTCTCGTCACGCGGCATCCGTGCGATCTCCCACACGACATTATCCTCCAGAGCTCTCAGCTTCTCCGCTATCGCCTCCAACCACATTTGTTTGGGTTTACTGAGCATGGCTTCACGATAATGCCTCGGGTCCACGTCGATAACGTTGTTCACGACGTCCTGCCCCGTCTCCTCACGCTGCGCTGACTCGTCCGGCTCGTTCTCAGCGCGCTTGCCGGCCAATCGTGTTACTGGTCGGTCTCGCGTCCAATCCTTTTTCTTCTTTGACTTCTTGCCGCGTCTCTTACAGCTCTTCGCGCGACCACCCGTGGCCTGCGCCTCGTCAGCGTTACCCACCTCAGCTGCTATTCCAGTGTTCCCCGCCTCGGCAGCTCTACCCGTGTTACCCGCTTCGGCGGCTCTTGCAGTATTGCTCGCAGGCACCTCCTCAGCTGCATCATCGTCGTCGCTCAGGTACAACCTTTGCACTTGTTCGTTTTGCGTCTTGTCCAGCGTCTCTATGTTCTGTACGTGTTGCGTCGTCACCACAACGCGGTACTTCGGTATGTACATCCTGTACCTCTTTGTTTCTCCACCGATTCCAACCATCATTTCTTGCTGAGCTCGCTGTGAAACGTTCTTGTTCCTCGGATCCCGATAGACGGTGCATGGTGACCTGAACACTACGATCCCGCCCAGTGACGGCGTCTGTTTCGTCAACACTTTCAACGGTGACGCACGTCTCGGGTTCGAGTTCGTCAGTGCGCGGTTCAGTGTGTATGCCGCGTATTGTACGGCGTCACCCCAGAAACTCAGTGGGAGACCACAACGAATATCATACACCGAGCCAAATTCATAATGGTGCGATTCATTCTTTCAGCCTTTCCGTCGCTGGCTTGGTTGCTTGCCTCGCTCCGCTGCCGCGCAACCCCGGTCCGCTTGCAGAAAATATCAACGTTCTCGTACTCACCGCCTGAGTTTGTGTGCAGTACATGCATCTTGCAGTCAAACTGCTTCTCGAAGTAAACCAAAAATTGCTCGAACTGCATTGCCGCTGCGTCCGTCGTTCGTGCAAGAAAGACTCTGCGTCAGGCGAAGCGACGGGCGTGCGACTGGAGAGTCCCCCGTTCGAGAAAGCGTCGACATCAATCCAAGTACGGTGTCACTCGCAGCGGTACACATATGTTGTGGCGGGCTAACATGCAACCTAATACTAGCATACACTAGGAGTAGGAAGCTTGATGTAAATTGAACTCTGAGATTGGTTCTCAACGGTGCGATCTCGACACTTCAGACCGCGCCAACCGGTAGATCTACTCTACGTTATGATTGGCCACCGTGATAGCACGGTGGCAGCTGTGTGACGAGGGCCCGTCACACCATCCCCCACTCCGACAAGAAGCCCACAGCATTCGACGTTTGGAACAGCGAGGCGAGACAGCGATGAGCGCAGTCCGGACGAATGCGCAGCTTGTTCGAACGATTCCGCGATACTCGGGGCAAGACCGCCACGGTGACACGCACCGTGATCATCACGTCTCAGGGCAAGGCTTGAACCGCGTTCGTGAATCGCTGGAACAAGGAAGGCGGAGCTGCCGCGCGGCGGACGGCCGCGCCATCGTGGTCAGCTGCCGCCGGTACGAGGCATGCTTCATTCGCCGCCACGCAGTTCAGAACGTCGGCGAGAAGAACCGCGCGTGGCTCCCAACTATCAGGCATTGGGCCAAGCCAACGCACTAGGTATTGGCGATGTGGAGGGGCGCCACCGTTATGGCAGTGAGCGCCGTGACCTCGCTGTGGAGCAGCGCGATCATCGTCGTGCTGGACGATCGCCTCCACGATATGGCGCTCGTTACCCGCGCGATCGACAAGAGGAGCAGGGTCGCCGCGCTGGAACCGTGGATTGTGTCCGTGGAGAGGAGGCTGCGAGCTCGAAACTTCTGAGTCGCCTTCTTCGACGCGTGGACCAGATGGAACAGGAGAATGCGAAGCTGCGCCACCGTGTGGATCGCTGGGATGCTGGCTCGTGGAACCAGCGTCGCTGGGGATAACGGCCGAGTGGTATCGACATAGGCCCCCCCACGTAGAAGGTAGGATGTAGTCGGAGAGCTGTAGGAAGGTGCAGTGTGTAAGCATCACCCAATACCTTCGTCACTTTAAATGGTCCCATGTAACGAGGCGCAAGCTTGCTCGCGCCCAAGTTCGTCACTAAAATGGGTCGAAGTCCGGCCGTCGATAATAAACCACGATCACCCACTGAGAACCGCTCCACGTTCTTGCGTCCTCTCTCATCGGCGTAATATATTTCTGCCGATCCACAGTTGGTAGCTGAGCGACACGACCTAGAAGCCCTGCTCGCTAACTTATTGCTCCAAGTGAGTGCTAATAGTGAATGGCCGCTTTCACGATACAGTTTGTTACGCTGCTGCGGCTCTGGATTAGGCGCGAAGTTGGCGGGCGAAGACATGGCGGGCTCGTCCGCGTCCTGTGGCTATCTGTCGGCGGAGGTGCGACGCTGTCGACCCGGATCTATCAGTGTTCGAGCCGCCCAGTCTGTGATAGCGCGTGGTGATGCTCCCATTGCGGTGCGCCTCCGCGCCGCGACACTCATGGTAGTCGTCGGTGTCGCCTCGTGGCGACACTTGGAGCTGGAGAACCCGTCAAGGCAGGAGACGCCGCTCTCGTGACGGCGCGTGTGCGCACCCCGTACACAGCAACCTTCGCGGCTGTGCGAGTCGTCACTCAGTTCAGTAGCGTGGAAGAGATGTCGTGAGAGTTCTCACGGTCATCATCACCGGAATGTTCGAACGCATCGCCAGTTGACCCAGGCAGGTTGGGCCCCGAGCCGTGAGACGCGGACGGGTCCGCATCCTCATCAGCATTTTCATCGATCGCGTTCGGGGGTGAGCGCTCCACACCGAGGAGCGCTGGAACTCGAGGATGTCGACCATAGTTCACGTAGAATGGAGTGAGCCTGTTCGGCATTGTTGAGCGCGAACTCGACCATGGACAGGAAGGAACTCCAAGACGTGAACGACGTTGCGTAACTGCGCAACACGTCCCCAAGCACCCGATTCACACGTTCCGTTTGGCCGGCCGTTTCCGGGTGAGCCACGGTGTACATCAACAACCGCGTGCCAAGAGACTTGAAGGTCCCGGACCAGAAGGCAGCGGTGAAGCGGGGGTCTCGATCGGATACGATCGAGGCCGGAAGACCATGGTGTCGGTAGACGGTGTCGATGGAGATCGCCGCTGTCTGGACGGCGGTGATGGAAGCAGCGACCGGAGCAAGGTGCACCATCTTGCTAAACCTGTCGACGAAGACGAGGATGCCAGTGCGGCCTTGCGCGTCGCGAGCCAGCCCGAAGACAAAATCGATGCTTACCGAAGACCACGGACCTGCTGCGATTGGAAGAGGTCGAAGCGGAGCCTGATTCGACGGTGAAGGCTTCACGCACTGACACGGTTCACAGGAGCGGACCCACTTGCGCGCCCATTTGTACATATGCGGCCAAAAATAGTCCCGAGAGATTGCCGCGACAGTCTTTGCGCGACCGAGGTGTCCGGCATTGGGATTGCCGTGGAACTCGTGCATTAGTCGAGCACGAAGATCGTCGCCCAGCGGGACGACGATACGTGGAGGGTCGACGCGGTCGACTTGGTACGTGAGCAGATCGCCATCTATGACGTATCGGTCAACACAAGGGCGGCTGCGCGAAGACAACCGGCGACTTCAAGTACTTGATCATCTCGGAGCATGCCGCATCGTGCTCGTACGCGGCAGCTATCGCATACTGCGCACTCCTCGTCATTCTCCTCGTCGCCAACGGCGTGGCGACCCGATGCCGTGCGGGGATCGTAGTCTGGACGACGCGAGAGCGCGTCGGCGAGGATGTTCGTCTTGCCGGGCTTGTGGTGGACAACAAAGTTGTATTCGGAGAACATCGACAGCTAGCGCGCCATGCGCTGGGACATATGCGGGCTCTTCATCGCTGTCTTCAGCGACGCATGGTCTGTGTAAACAGCGAAAGTCTGTTCACCCAAGAGGTACACACGGAACTTGATGAGCGCGTAGCGCATGGCCAAGAGCTCTTTGTCGTGGATGGGGTAGTTTCGCTCCGCCGGCTTCAGCTGACGCGACTGATAGCTCACCACACGCTCGCGTCCCTCATCGTCAAACTGCATCAACGCGCAGCCGATGGCAAAGTCGCTCGCGTTACAGACCACGTGGAATGGTTTCGAGTGATCGTGCAGCATCAGGACGGGCGCGGTGGAGAAGCTTGTCTTCACCGCGTCGAAGGCAGCCTGGTGTTCGGGGCGCCACGACCACGTGGTGCCTGCTTTGAGTAGCTGCGACAGCGGACGCACGGTCGACGTGAAGTTCTTCGAGTAGTTATGGAGATACGTCGCGAGCCCCAGCCATTGTCGAAGTTGTTTCGGATCCTGGGGCACAGGCCAGGCGCAGATGGCCTCAATTTACTCCGGGTCAGCACGAACACTTTCCTTGCTGACGTAGCTACCAAGCAGCGGGATCTCAGGAGCGCAGAATATACACTTCTTTAAGTTGTCGTAGAGCTTGTTTTTCCCGCATCACTTGAAACACCTGCCGCTGGTGTTGGAGATGTACTTCTATATCGGTCTTGCCACCTTCGGTACGACTGTGGACAAAGATGGCATCGAAGTAGCTTGGCGCGAAGCTTCGAAATGGACGGAGAAGGTTGGATACCATCCTGTTGAAGGTGTCAGGGCCGTTCTTCAGCCACTGTGGCATCACAAGCCATTCCCACAGCATTCCGCTGGGCGTACTGACAGCAGGCAGCGGCACGTCGTCTTCGCGCATCAAGATCTGATAGAAGCCGTCCATCAAGTCGATCGCACTGTACTGACATGGTGTCCTGGTCAGCTTGATGAACACGGAGGCCGGCAACGCCGCTGTGAAGCCCAAGGTGATCATTGGACACGGTGATAACTTCTACTGGACGGGAATCAACAGCCTGGAGGGCCGCGACTCGCGCTTCGCTACGACG